>OU898279.1:160300445-160337212 GCA_918026665.1 Diabrotica balteata | reverse complement strand
AATTTAAAGTAAAAACAATTAAGTCAAAAGCGTAGACATTATACAGGTCTAACAATAATAAACCAATTTAAAAGAGATTACAAAATCCGTGCTTTAAAAATAGTTTCGAAAAACAATTTTGTCATTTTAAAGAAGAAATTCTTCACAGAGGACAATGGATATATAAATATTGTAAACATGGTTCTAAAAACCAACACATATAGCATGCATTTAAATTTAATTAAATTATACAAAATATGGCAAGGCTAGTCACTCGTTCAGGCCAAATTCTCCACGGTATTGGGGACTACTCGCACGGATTAAGAAAGGGCCGCCCAACGATGAAAGAGGAAAGGACATTCTGCTGTTTCATCATCCTCATATTATTTGAGCAATGGAGTAATAGTTGGAAAGTCACCCATTAAGACGAATGTTCAGAGGCTCTCGGGGTCGCTAAAAGTACTTGAATTTTTTCGCAGTGTTTCTACAAGGGTTTGCGTCTTTGTCGGCTACTTAGTTGCAAAAATACTCTAACCTGTTTGGTCAGCAAATCGAAAATTTCTTCAGGGAACACCAAAGATTCCAGGGTTTGGAGATGTTCCACAAGATTAGAGGTGTTTTTGATGACATCATCATAGACTTTCACAAATTTCGTCTGTAAAAACCAGCGAAAAACCATGATTTATACTAATTTAAGCAGCGTGTGGGTCCATTTTTATGTCTAAATGACATGAACTACAAACTCATAGGCTCAGTCGTCTAGGTTGGTTGACAGCGTGAACGCTATTGAATTTGTAGTGGTAGCCCCCGAAAATCACTTTTCAAGTACCGTGTCGGGAAGATTTCGCTGTTGCAAGATTTTAATAGCAATCGTAGATTGAGCAGAGTAGCATGTAAGATTTTTAAGAGCATCGATACTAAAAATTCCATGGACTAAGCAGGACCAGACGAACGGAGAGAAGTTCTTCGCAGAATGGCGGACATCAACGAACTCTATTACAGAATATTAAGCCAGGAGGTATAACTAGCATATCTTGGCCATATAAATCAGAGGACACCAAGATATGAGTTCCTTCGCTAATTCTTCAACGGTTCAAATCGAAGGAAAGAAATGGATATGAGGAAGAAAACTCTTCTTGGTTTGAGGAATTTGCGGCGAGGGGACAGGTTTGGGCAGGGGCCCAATTGCTACGACGCTAGCGCAACGACCGCGATCAGTTATAATATTATATAATGCAATGGTAAGTCGCCGACGTTCCCGTAGGAATACTGGCACTCTAAGAAGACGTAGATTAGCGGTAGGGCGGCGATCTCGGATGACTGAGGATTTTGTTAATTTTTGCGATTAAGCGAAACAGAATCAAGGGTGCCATCCTTCCTCTTTAACGGTCACTTCTGAAGCAGTTTATAAGTTTGAACGGGACTGGGTTAAATAACACCTGCTGCTAGCATCTGCTGGATTTTTATCGAACAGTTACTCTTTTTTGGTGCTAGAAGCTCTCGTTCTCTCTGAAGTTGTGTCTTTTACGGTCGTGAAGTTAATTTGGTGTGAAGTGACTTCAAGTAGAGGACTTTACGTGACTTATTGCCCAATATAGAGATATTCTCTTAGTTTGGTTTGAAGCCATAGTATGCCAAAGTGAGATCCTGGGTTTCAGATGCAGGAACGATTCTAAATACTTGTGGTGGGAGGCTGGACTGCGTTACCGATGGAATTTCCCAATTACCACACGAAAATGGCAACTGGACGGACACGTGGCTCAAATCATTGATGAAACATTGTAGATGAAGAGATTGCTTATGTTGGAGATTCCAGGTTAGACAAAAAATCGAGGAAGACCCTACTTGTTGGTTGACGATCTCATAAAAATGTCAAAAAATTGGATGAAAAGTGCTTAAGATAAAGCACAATCGACAAAAAGTCTATGTCCAGCAGTGAACGCAAAGGGCTGGGTGATAATAATGTGCCGACTTGAAACAAAATCGATGACGACTTAAATTGTACTCTGGCTGTGGGTAATGGTATATGTGTTACCTAACTGGATCTTCTCTGCCTTTTGTGAATTGCTTCCACTGGACCAAGTTAGTGTTGATTAGTTTATCGATGCACCGGTATCAATAAGGATTTGGACTATGTTTAAATTGATATTTTAGACAGCATTGGCATTCATTAGATTTAGTTGAAGCATAGCCCTCTGGCATTTCCCTGGTTGGTTGTGATATTGAATTTTAATGTGCTTAAGGAGTTGTTTTCGGAGCTGGATTTCGATTATCCACTCGCTATAGTCTTAAGTGCCCTTAGGTGTTTCGAGTACGAACTGGTCTTGTAGCTGGGCTTTGGTTTAAATTCTGTACGCTTTGGGTAGTTCTGTAGTGTGAGTAGTTTCATTATTTGAAACAATGTTGACAGCAGATATTGCTAATACATAGTATAGGTGGAGGATATTTATATAGCAACACGAAGAAATATATTGTTACTACCAGTATAATAATTTATGTTTACCCACTCTAAATTAATTCTTCATAAATATTTAGTATTTTATCAGAATATTTGATGAGAAACTTTGTACAAGAGAACTAAAATTGGACTTGAGAGTTAGGCTGGCAAGGTATTATATTTCTGACTATGCTTTGTGGGATGGAAGCATGGACAATTAAAGCACGACTGCTAAAAGTGAAAGTATTTGAAATGTACAGTGTATAGAAAAATTCTGAAGATATCATGACCGAGCATGTGACAAACAACGAAGTCATGAGAAGTATCAACAAAATAATGGAAGTATTGGAAATCATCAAGACACGAACGCTGCAATACCTGGGCATGTTATGAGTAATCAGAGATACAACCTACTTCAATTGCTTATACAAGGGAAAATTCCAGGCAAGAGAACTGTAGGAAGAAGAAAATCTCATGGTTGCGTAACTTGAGGGAATGGTACGGATGCACATCAATTGAACTATTTAGAGCAGCAGCATCTAAGATCAGAATAGCAATGATGATTTCCAATCTCCGTCGCGGAGATGGCACGTGAAGAAGAAGAAGAAGAGAATATTTTCGTTCAAGATCGTGAGCAATGGTGCTTATATTATAAGTAGGGGTACAGAATTTTTCGTTTATACGAAATAGATGCGAATTTCGGCGAAATTTTGAACATAAATGCGATAAATGCGAAATATGGATTTTTTGTTTATTTCCGCGAAATATCTGCAGGTGCTCAACTCACCCCTAAATAAGTAGGTAGTTACGAAGGTATAGAAAGATTTTACAGAAAGTTTTCTATTGTAATTTTTGAAAGGATTGTTTACTGTTGTAACACGTGTTGAAACAGAAGGATCTTTCATTGTTCATCATTAAATAGATAAAGATAAGATAAGGAATTGATATTTTTCAATGTTGATTCTTTGAGAAATATAAATAAGCCGACTGTTGTTGATAAAAGTCGGCTAATTCTTATTTTCTAAACATATAAATTAGTCAACCAGGACAATCAATGCTCATTCCGTCAATTTTTACTGAGTGAGAACATAGTCTATCAAAAAAGTTTTCATAGTGAAATAAAGTTACTTAAAGTATCTCCTAAAATGGGACGCCCTAAAACAATTTTGAGTGATCGAGTCAAAGAATTTGCAACCGATGGCCTATATCTGTGTGACACAAATATTGTGATGTGTAAGTATTGTAATACTCGTTTGGAAGGTGATAAAAAGGACACACTGCAGAAACATGTGAAGTCGACTAACCACATTAACAAGAAAAAATCTATAGCATCTACTTCAGGAACTAAGCGACAAATGTCAATTGCTAGTGGCTTTGAGAGACAGAAACGAGCAAAAGAAGAAAATGATACTTTTGTGGAGGATACAGTTAGTATGTGTCTGAAAGCCAACATTCCACTTCATAAATTGGATCATCCAGCTGTGCGTGAATATATTGCTAGATATGTGCCGGGGTCGGGTGCTCTTCCATGTGCGGACACTTTAAGGAGAAAGGTAGTGCCTCGGTGTGGGCTGTCTGAAAAAGCCAATACAAAGCAACAGCTGAAAGACAAGCCCATTGTAATAGTAGCAGACGAAACCTCGGATGGACAAGGAAGATGTGTTTTTGCTATTCTCTTCAGAACTATAGATTCTGTACTACATCAAGAATGTTTTTTAGCAAGTGTTAACTTCCTTGATACTGCCAATGCATCAACGTGTTCACAGGCAATTATAGATACATTAAAAGACTTTGAAATTGGTTATTCACAAGTTAAAGGCCTGGTATCAGATTCCGCAAGATACATGTCTGCTTGCTTTAACCTATTAAAAATTCTAATAGGGCCACATATCTTACATTACCAGTGTTGGGCTCATAAAGTTAATCTTGTTGGTGATGTGTTTGTAGGAGAGTTCAAGGAGTTAAACATGTTTACAGCAAAAGTCAAGTCAGCCTTTTGTCTTTCAAGAAAAATGAAGAACTCTTACTTGAATTATTTGAAAGAAAACGTGCCCAATCTCCCAGCAAAACTTTATCCAGCACCAGTTGTAACTAGATGGAACTCTTGGTTCTCAGCAGTGTCGTATCTAAGTGAATATCTTAATCACTTACTCAATTTTTTTGATGTGTGGGAGAATGAAAATTCCAGTATTAAAATTCTCAAAGACAATTACGCCGATGAAACTTTCAGGCGTAAACTAGAAATTCAAATGACCTTCACCACCGAGTTCTGTCCAAAATTAATGAAATTAATAGACGATTTGGAAGGAGCCAGTTATCCATTCGCCCATCTTTTATGGAACAAATTAGAGGGCTTAAAATCGTCACTTGAACACCATCGCCAAGGTTATTTTGGTGTAAAAACATCTCGATTGCTCACTGAAAACGAAGAAATTGACGCTACACTGAAGAAAATGCTTATGAAAGCAAACGACAAAGCCTTTAATAAACTAACTCTCCATATGACTTTAAAAGACACAAACGAGGCTTTCTTACACATTGGACAGTTATTTAACCCATGTATAGCTGCAAGTTTTACTGTGAACCCGAGTGTACTCTCAGAAAGCTTTGCTAAAATTCCTTTTTTTAGAACAATGACACAATTGGAGTACATAGATGGATATACTCACTTTCACAGATTAATCCTTCAATCGATACAAAGGAACGAAGATCCCAATGTGAAGGATATTTTGCTTGCTACACAATGCAGTTTTCCGTCATTTGCTAAAGCAGCATTACAGAGCATCTGGAGTCCAACGAACAGCGTAGATGCAGAACGATTCTTCAGCAAATATAATATTGTAGTGACAGATCGAAGAACAGCTCTTAAAGAGTCGAATGTCGAAATTACAACGATGTTAGCTTTTAATTAATGTTTTTTGTTGTTTACTCGTAGTTAAAAATAAATGCGAAATAAATGCGAAATTTTGTAATTATAAAAAAAGTAAATGCGAAATTCATGTTTTTTATTTGCGAAAATTCCGTACCTCTAATTATAAGAAGTAAATTTATTAGTAACAAGGTAAAAAAATACTCAAAATCAAAATTAAAATAAAAAAAAGTATAAAGTTGTTCGTAGTATGAAAATACAAGTTGTATTATAAAGAAAAAAAATATCGCACTACTTCCATCTACAATATATATTTTAAATAGCTATAAAATGTAAACTTAGCACACATATTTGCAACATATTAAAAATAAAAGGAAAAAAAAACAAATTCCCTCCTTTATCGAAACCCTACCAAGATTGCAGTATAAGATTACATAGTCAGCACCTCCCTAAATAGGAATCACCTGTTTAACAGGAAACGGAAGACCAAAAAACTCCCCGCTAGTGCCTAAGGCGTAAGACAGGAAACACGGCTGACTGGTCCCCCAATTGCGAGACGGTATAGACGGGCCCTAATACGCCTGCCATTTCCAATTCCAAATTGGATTGAATTTGGAACGCCTGATCGCTGAAGTCGTCGGCAAGAACCAGGAACGGATTACACAATAAGATTGGATAGTTTACATCTATATAATTGTACTTATCTGGAGGATTGGAGAAATATTTATGAAACAGTGCAAATTGCTTTAATTTTGTAAACAGATTGATTTAATAATTTCTAAATATCATATAATTTAAAAATAGCTTTGTTGATTTTATTTACAGATTACATTTTTAAACATACAGATCATCAACTACAGTAACTATACAATTACACAAAGAAACATGCTCTGTGTTTCATTTAAATGTACAACTGGTTTCTAAAAAAACTGATACGATTAAACCTTCGGGGTACAGAGATTATTTGACTAGATTACGAAGATGGGTCAAGCGTGACCCATTCTCATTCTATTTATAAGGATGTTTTAAATAGTCAGTATTATTAAACAGTATCTTTAATTCAACAAAAAAAAAAACAAAGAAACATAAAAATTATGATCCCAAATTTTTGTATTTAAATTTTTTAAGATGGTTCACCATCGTGGTCTTTTTGGCAGTAGTTGCATTTAATTTTGACAATATGGACTTCTTCGCGTTTTGAATGAGTATTACAAACAAATCTTTTACACATGTCACACCTTTTTGAATATTTATTGTCACTACCCCTACAAGAATAACAACGACCTCGTTTTGTTGCAGATTTCGGCACTTCGATTTGCTTTTTTACACTAACACCGGTGGTCTCTATTGCAGCGATTACGGATTTAGGGTATCCGGTGGGTTCTTCTTGTATTGCTTCCGCTCTTCGTTTTATATTGGGCGAGGTTAATTGTTTTCCAAGCTCCTCCAGAAATAGTTTTCTGCGATGTTTTATATTTACTTGGCTGTTCCATTCAGGATTTTTCGTATTCCAGAGAACGAAAGCATTGTAGCACGCAATATCCAAAAAGTTGAAAAATATACGTAAGGGCCATCTTCTTGTTGCTCTTTTACATGTGTACTCTCTGATCAATTTATCTAAAATATCGACTCCACTTTTGGTTTTGTTGTAATCCAAAATAATCTTTGGTTTAAATTTTTGGTTTTCATCAGAAATTTCATGTTCATTGTGTAAGGTCGATAATAATACAACAAACTTATTAGGCTTGGTTACATATGAAACTAAGGTAATGTTTTTAGTGAACAAAAATTTTGAAGAATACAGTGAGCGATCTGTCATTTCAAGCAATGATTTGGGTAAACTCTTCCTATTTTTTCTGATAGTACCCAAAAGAGTTAAATTTTTGGTTAACAGTTCTTCAGATAAAGCAATATCGGTAAAAAAGTTATCAGTTGTAATATTTCGACCAGACCTATACCAATGTTCTGCAAGTGTTTTGACAACTCTTGGGCCTTGGTTACGTTCAGATTGATCACCAATCTTTCCAGTATATATCTCAAAGTTACAGCAATAAAAATTTTCAGCGTCACATAGGGTCCAAGCCTTTATACCGTATTTCTTTGGTTTACTTGGTATATAAATCAGAAATGGACAACGTCCCCTAAAATCTATAAGCTGCTCGTCAATAGTACCAAAAGCAGATGGTTCGTATGATTCCCTACAATTTTGGGCAAATAGATCAGCGATTTCTCGAATAGGAGCTAATTTATCTCGTTCTCTTCTTTCTGCTCTCGTTTCCAAATTATCAAAGCGAATATGCTTCAAAATACTTATAAATCTATCCCGGCTTAGAGATGCTTTATATATAGGACGCGTAAATGCATTATTTGTATTGGACCATAAATTATGCACCTTCTCATGGGACTCTCTGAACCTTCCACATAATATAAGTATACCAAAAAAGCACGCAGTTCGACTAGATCAACTTCAATCCAATCCTTCATTTTTTTCTCGTTCTTACTGTTATACGCAGCTATGAACTCAATAGCTCTCTTATTGGTATACTCAAGAATCATTGACATTATACTATCAGAAAAAAAATAAATTGAAGGCATCCATGCATGTCTCAATATTTTGACTTTTCTTAGTTAGACCTACGTTTTTCTGTAATAAATTACATGCCAATGTCTTACCCTTTTTTGGAGCTAAATAACGCCATGTTCGTCCTTCGCACAAAACATCAGATACGCTAGATCTTTCACTATCTATATTTTCAGAAGTTGTCGCTAAAACTTCCTCATTCTCGAGTTCAGTAATTGATAAATTACCTTCATGTGCTTCTGGCTCACAACCGTCATTATCACTCGCTTCACTATTGCTTTCATCCAGCTCTGCAACATCATCTTCTTCACTATCTGATAGGAGTAAGGCATACAACTCAGCTTCACTCAAAGGTTTATTCTTTTTCCACATTTTGATATAATACTGCACACTTCAAGATCGATGCTTGAATTAAATTGATCAACAAACGTGAAATACCGCTTTACACCAAAGTTAGACCTCTCGTCTCGGACGTTCCCATAGAATATGCCTATTAGACACTACATTACTCCCAAGGTTAACTTCTATCTACTAATATTTCTACAAACATAATCATTTTGCCTTGAATACGTTTACTGGAAAACAGAGACGGCTGCGTTTTACGTGTACCTACAAACACATTGAAAAATTCTTCAAAATCCGAAGACCGGGTCAGGACTGACCCGACATCATAGATTTTACGTAGAGGAAAACTGCAATTTGCATGTTCACGAATGATACACGAAAAAATAGATTGAAACAAATAAGGAGAACTTACGAACAATCAGATTTGTAAAAAAATTATTTCATGAAATATTAAGAAATAAGTGAATATTCGGGTCACGCTTGACCCAGTCTTCGTACTCCGAAGGTTAAAGGACATATAAATAAAATAAAACAAACAACAAATAATTGATTACATATGTTAATTTATAAACTGTACTAATTGTTAAGGTCTAAATTTTAATATTTTGAATTCCTGAATTTTATAAAGAGTATATAAATGATACCTTTTACATAAAATAGGGCTGTTGTTATTATTTTTAATATTATTCAGGAATAAAACAAACGACTTAACTCAACGATATATTAAAGCAAGAATTGTAACCAACTTAAAAGACAACAGGGCACTATTTGAGACAGAAAAACATTTTAACATGTTAGACTATAAACAATAAGCCGAACCACAGTTTTTCTAATAATAACAAATGGAGGAACAATAAACTCTCGAAAGAAAGCGAGTGTCTGGAAGACCAAAACTATACAAATTAACGTATGTAAAAATAAAATTAATATTTTATAATATCTCAATCAGCCTTGATAACAGCTTGTAGTGTTCGGTCCATCTGCGTGAAAGAAACTATGAAATTGTCTTCTTCAGAGAGCTCTTCCCAAACCTGTTGTATAGCGTGCCACAGCTCTTCAGCATTTGGAGGTATAGAATTACGCTAATACAAGCGTCTTATAATAATCCCCACACATTCTCGATTGGATTTAAATCTGGACTGCAGCTGGGCCATGGTAAGGCTTTGATGTTGTTAGTCTGGAGCCACTGGTTTATTATATTTTGCAGTGGGAACAGGGCAATTATCTTATTGAAGGTTAAAATTATCTTCTGGAAACAACTGTTCTACATTGAGAAATATGTTTTCTATAATGTTCCTCTAGATGAAGAAATCCATCCCCATACATTGGCGCTAAGATAACCAGCTGCTCGATATTTGATAGATATCACAATATGATATTTTATATTATAAAAAATTAAATCTATTATTATCTGGTCTATACACCCCAATTTCTGCCATCAGCTACAAAATCAAGATATTTGTAACAGGGTCATATTTACAGATAAGAAAATTTTTCAATCTTTTAAATATTAATGATGAGTTTACAGACATTTAACATAAATATGAAAGTAAAAACAGGGCAGGTTTGTAAAATACAAAAATTTTCTTAACTATTGTACGGCCTAAAACATTTACATTCTGTAATATTTCATTAATTAAGTATATTTGCTATTACAAGTAGATTAAAAAATGTGTCTACAATTATAGAAAGGACTAAAAAAATAATTAATCAAAAATATATTAAGAACTTTGTAGAAAAAATTAAATCCAAAGATTGGACTTTGTCTGACGATATCCACTGTAATTTAACCATTATTATGAAGGATATAGCATTTGTTTTCCTTTAAAGAAAGTGAATATCAAAAACGAGCTATTCATTGGTTTAATCGCAAACTTTGAAACGTAAGAAAATAACTCTACCATTGTAAAGCAACTGGTAGAAAAAGCCATACTTCTGACAATTTTTATATTGACAAGCAATAAAAAGCTTGAACTTCTTTATTTTCCTAGTCCTGCTCTGGGAATTTGAAAAAGAAGTGTGAATTATAGAATTGTGAATGATGGGTAGTTTCTGGGTTTCTGGTTTCTGTATTAAAGCTTTCGACAGGACCAATATCGATTAAAAGTGAGTGCTGGAGTAAATATTTGCACTTTTGACCAATACTCTGCCTCCCTTTCGGATAAAAAATATTTGATGTAGAGAAAAAGAGTATCTTTTAAAAGGAAAGATGTTTAATAAATTGTAAAATAAAATACGATTATTTGTTTATGTTCGTTATTTCTGCAAATATAATAAATCGCATGCATATACTTATTTTGTTATAGATTATTTTTACCTTTTATTTTAAATATCGGACGCATATTATGAAAGCTGTAATATTGAGACAAAAATGTTATCTATTTTTGTCTATAAAAAGGCAGAGACAAGGTCACTGTCTTGTATTCATCCAGATCTTTTTAACAACAGATCTTTTCAAGTGAAAATAAATCATATTTCTATATGATTTGTACTAATTTAACTAATTTTCATTGAATGCAAATTTTAGATTAACCATGTCTCTTTTAACATCTTTTATCAACGTCTGTTTGCCTTGCAATTTTTAGAAGGCTCAGATTATAAGTAGAAATCTGAATTGTATTTCGAAACTATTTTACGGATTTTATATTATAAAACTTTATAACTTTATAACAAAGTTGAAATTGAAAACGTCAATAAATGTACTTTACCCTTTAATTGTGGCTTATTCCCAGTTAAATAGTAACTAATTTAAAATGCCACAAGAAAATAGCTTCAGAACAATATTAACTTTTGCTGTGTAGTTAAAGTAGAGATGAGCTATTATTCTTAAGACATTTTTCTCAATGTGTTTATCTTTAAGTAACTGTATAAGACGGTTGTGTCGGACCTTATCGAACGCCTTATTGTAATCAATAAAACAAATATAGAGTGGTTGGTTTACACCCATAAATCTTTGCAGAAGGACGTTAAATCCAAACAATGCCTCTCGTGTACTCATGGCATTACTAAATCCAAATTGGGTTTCAGTGATGTCTTCTTCCACTTTTCTGAAAATTCAAAAATTTCTGAAAATTGAAAGAAGATTTTTAGTGTGTGACTCATCGTACTAATTATACGGTGGTCATTACATTCCTTTGCATTAGGTTTTTTTTGGTAATGTAATAAATGTTGATTTGAGCCAATCTCTCGGAATAATACCCATTAGATAGTATTATATAAGTCTACTAATACATTGATCTGATCTTCTGATATAAATTTAATTATTTCATTTGGAATTGTGTTTTATTGTATGTATTGTGTCATTATTCTTTAAGAATGTTTGAAAGGTCCAAAATATTTTCTTCGTTTTTAGTGGTTAGTTAGTTTCCTTGCTTCCTTAGTTACTAATAAAACATATGTAAAAAGCAAAAGAATATTATGTTCATAAAAAATATTTGTGCTAAAGTACTGAAACGTTACCTTCTATAAAGCCCTTTTATCCACCACTGCCTAGTCAAGTAAAATGTTAAAATGTTTTAGACACTTTTTACGATGCTCTTGAATTTTTCAATACACCGATAGTACGTACATATTTTAAAATATTCCACACTTTTTTCTTAAAATATTGTACGCCTTTTGAATCGATCTGCGTATATTACTATGTATGAGATGTGACGTTTATGGCAAAAAGCGTGCAAACTGTTGAGTGAAAAGTGGCAGTCTAAATAAATATTGCCGAGCGGTGTGAAAAAAATATATGATGGTGATGTTTGGTAATGGAAATTGCGGCATGTTCGTAATAGTTGGCAATAAAATATTTTCTTTTTTTATCGATGGATTTAGTAACGGTATTGACAGAATTTGATTTTTACGTTTTTAAGTTTGATTGATTTATTAAAAATTAAATCCATTTTCATCTGTTCATATCAATATTAGAAATAGCAATGTATATTTTATACAGCCTTTTATTTTTTTCATAATTTTGGTTGTTTTCACTATACCGTTTTAAATATTTATAATCCTGGTTTTATTCATACATTGCTCCAGGCATTTGCAAACATGCAAGGCACTAAATCACTAAAAAGTATTAAATCTACAAATTTCCGCACTAAGATATATCTCAATGGAATTTTTTGCATTCAATCCGGAAAGGTGCCAGAAAATTTTGTGAACAAAATTTATGGTGGTAAAATAAAGATTTTATTTTGAGCATAAGGAAAATGCACTTTCAAAGTGCATAGAAAATTAAAAATTTGCATCTCGGCAATTTTGTAATCCGAGGATTTTGGGGTCGCTGATCACGAATATGTTATGGATGACGGTCCTCGACCTACCTGGTGCTCAGGGTGAACCTCATCTCCTGGAATTTTATGTCATTTTATTTTAATGCAGTCGACAGTCATTACAGGTGGCTTTTGAGGTTGCTGTACAAGAATATTTTATTGACAAAAGACGTCGGAATACCTCAAAATACCTCAGTTTAAGATACAGCATACGACCGCTGTGGCATACAAGGCTAGCATATATCTATTAGATATATAATCGCTAGACTAATATTGAAGCAAACTGCAATGCTTATTTTTTAACACCTTGGATGCCACGTGACCCCTATGGAGATCAAATTATCCTATAGTCTGGTGCATATGACCTCTATGGGGATCACACTGCATTTAAACTTGGGTACATGTAATCCCCATGGGGGCTATACGACACTGTTGTAATTCTGTGCGCGTGGGTCCTATTGGGATCACGTTTCAATGTATTTCTTTTGGAGAAAATGTTGCCGGGGTACCATGCTAACCTTGGTCTACTTGGTTTTTCTGATAGCATGTGTATTAAGCGTACAATGGTCTACAAAATTTTAAAAGAAAGATTTATATATATATATATATATATATATATATATATATATATATATATATATATATAGAAATATAATCCTCAGCAACCCAAGTAGACCGATGACCCGGAAGCAGACACTGCATAACGGAATCAATAAATAGGCGCTACAAACACATTTTAATGTTCTTTTTAATTCGTAATTTGAATGTAAAACAAAAGTTTCGTAATTTGTAAAATTATAATTTTTCAAATAAAACTTTTTTAAAACATACGTTGAAGTACTCCCAACATTTCTGGCGCTGCGAACCACAGGATATTTCATACAGAAACATAGTCGTTTCCTGGTCTACGTTAGTTTAATGAAATCCTGAAGAACCTGGTAGAAGAGAAAAATGTACTGGAAATCAAACACGATCATCCTTGCGTAAGTTTTTCCTTTTCTTTACCATTGTTATGAGCATTTGTTATTTTTATTGAATTTTTTTCAAACATTTAAATTGAATTTATTATTTATTGTTTATTGAATTTATATTATTTAAAATATTTTTACTTCAACACATTTTTTATATATTTGCATTTATATTTTTACATGTTTACACATATTTTATGAGTACATTGAATAATATTTCCCAAAATAGTATCGAAAATTTAAGTTTACTATTCGATAATTTGAATTTAAAATTAAAAAGAAACCTACAAACCTCTAAATCCAAGCCTGCATCTAAATTAAATTCCAAAATGCCGATGACCAATAGCGATATTGCTAGCCTTTGCTCAACTTTGCCCGAATTCTCGTCTGGAGACAACCTCTCCACCTTTATCAAAGCAGTAGATAATTTAATAGCTTTCTTAGGCACCCAAGATTTAAATCCGCCCCAAGAGTTTATTCTAAATTCCCATATTGTATCTCGAATTAAAGGAGAACCTAGAAATTTCTTAAACTATTCTAATAAAACTAATTGGACAGAGATTCGTCCAGCCTTATTAACTAAATACGGAGACAGACGTTCCGAAGACATATTAGTAACACAATTATCCACCACCGTCCAAAAACATAGTGAATCCTACGACAATTATCATCAAAGAATAACGACAAATCTAAATGACTTACTTCAACACATCACCCTAAACGACAATCCTGCGACAGTAACTTTTAAAACCCCATACTTTAAAAATATTGCCCTTAAAACTTTCTGTACTGGAATCAACGAACCCTATTGCGAATACTTATCGCACTTTGAATTAAATTCCCTGGAAGAAGCCCTACAAAGGTGTATTGCATATGACAATCACAAAAATCAACAGCAATACATGAACTTCCTTAAGAGCCAACAAAATAAAAAGCCCCCAATGAAAAATAAACCCTATCAATCTTCAAATAATCAAAGATTCACAAATTTCCAACCCACACACTCAAACTTCCAACCCACGCATTCAAATTATGTGAGACCCTCGACTCACAACACACCTTTCCACAACACAGAGCCCAACTTTAACTTCACTCCACAACAAAACTATAATTTTCCTCAAAGACAAAATTTCGGTTCTTACGAACAAAATCAATCCTTCCAACGAAACAATGTCCCGAAAAATGCCCAACAAAGATTAAATAAATATACAGCTCCTCGACCCCAACCAAATTTTGCCACTCCAATGAGCGGTGTTCAAACTACAACAACTAGAAACCATCAGCCCATGACAATTACAACAAACAGAAGCCACAATTTTCACATAGACTCAAATGATACCCAATATTTCGAAAACGATTTCGAAAATTACGAATCCGAACAAGAGCCCGATTTACATGATGAAAATCATCAGGATTTTCAAGCCATCCCGTTACAGGATCATCCACCTCCTGTATAAACCTACATAATATAGAAAGTTCCCCTGGGTTACCCTGCTTCGTCACACCCAAAACACATCTACGCGTTTTGATTGACACCGGAGGTTCCCATTCAATTATAAATCCACGAGCTCTCGACCTATTTGATAAAAAACATATTTATCGCAAACCTTTTTCATTAACATCAATGAAAATTACTTCCAAGCATGAATTAAATATTAAGACGCCACTATTTCTGGAATATGGAATTCCACAAAAATTCGATGTAAAAATCGCTGATTTTAGTCAATACTTTGATATCTTACTAGGAAATTACGATTTAAAACGTTTCAATGCCACTATCAATTACGCGACTCATACGTTAACCTTTGAGAATCCTCATGTTACCATTCCATTTCAAACATTGTATCAAAAAATCCCCGTAAACATAAATAACGGCGAAGTTTTATTGCGTGAAAGACAATTTCAAGGTTTTAAAATTCCCAATTCCATTCACGTTGCAAAAAATGGTTTTATAGAAACTATACACTTGGCATTTCCGACGAAATTTGATAAAAAGATTGAAGTCGAGAACTTCTGTAATTATGAAATCGCAAAAATTCCCACACATTTTAATGAAAATAAAATACGAACTTGGCACTTAAACAACGAAGAAAAGTATAAAATTATAAATCTTTGTAAAAAGTACAAAGACGTGTTTTACAATGAAAATAATCATTTAAGTTTCACGTCAGCTGTTAGACATGAAATTAAAACGAAAGATGAAAATCCAATTTATGTAAAGGGATTTCGGCATCCCAAAGCAATGCAGGAAGAAATAAAGAAACAAATAAATAATTTATTAGATAATAAGATAATTCGACCGTCAATTTCACCGTACTCAGCTCCAGTTTGGATAGTACCAAAAAAAGCTGATGCTTCAGGTCAGAAAAAATTTAGATTAGTAATTGATTACAGGAAGCTCAATGATCATACCGAAACTGATCGTTACCCACTTCCTCAAATAGACAAAATACTGGATAACTTAGGAAAAGCCAGTTATTTCACAACTTTAGATTTAGCTCAAGGTTACCATCAGATTGAAGTTCATCCGGATTCTATTCGGAAAACAGCCTTTTCAGTTCCGCATGGTCACTTTGAATTTTTACGCATGCCCTTTGGTTTAAAGAATAGCCCAGCAACATTCGAAAGGTTAATGGACAATATTCTTAGGCCCTTTATTCATAAGTTTTGCTTCGTCTACATGGACGATGTCATTATTTTTTCCAAGTCACTGCAAGAACACTTAGTTCATATTGCAACTATTTTTGACACTTTCAGAAAAAATAATTTAAAAATTCAGTTAGATAAATCCGAGTTCCTCACAAAAGAAGTCTCTTTCTTAGGTCACGTAGTGACAACTGAAGGAATCAAACCTAACCCAGCAAAAATCGAAGCTATACAAAAATACCCTCTACCAAAAACAATAAAAGAAATTAAATCATTTCTTGGTTTAATCGGTTACTACCGAAGATTCATACCCAATTTCGCAAAAATAACTTCCCCATTTTCGAGATGTACTCGAAAAGGAGCAACTATCGACCCTACTAATCCAAATTATTTAGAATGTTTTGCAAAATGCAAGCAATTGTTAACTAATTCTCCAGTCTTACAATACCCAGACTTCGAAAAGCCTTTTGTACTGACTACAGACGCCTCTAATATAGCTATAGGATCAGTATTATCTCAAAACAATCACCCTGTTGCCTACTATTCTCGAACTCTTAATTCCGCAGAACAAAACTACTCCACTATTGAAAAAGAACTTTTAGCCATACTAGATTCTTGTAAACACTTCCGTATGTATTTATACAACCAAAAATTCACCGTAGAAACAGATCACAATCCTCTCGTATGGATCTACAAAATTAAAGACCCCACTTCTAGACTAGCTCGATGGAGACTTAAACTAGAAGAATATGATTTTGAAGTCAAATATAAGAAAGGCAAAGAGAATCAAGTTGCCGATGCTCTTAGCCGAGTCCAAATAAATGCCCTAAGCTCTAGTTCAGAATGTGCTGAACCACCCGACAATTTCGACATTGACGATTTCCTTGCCGACTTTGACAACTTACAAAACAGTACCGACACACAACATACATCAGTTGAGAACCCTATCACTGGAATAGAGATTTCACCTGAACCAATTAATTTATCCTCAAACCAAATTATTTTCAAACCAGAGTCAAATAATTTTGAAATAAAATACAAAAGAATTTTTAACAAACACCGTTACACTGTCACTTTAACAAATAATTGGAAAACAGAAATAGCAAATACCTTCCAAAATATCCTTAGACCAAATCAAAAATTTGCAATGATAATTCCTCACGAATTTAGACCTTTTATCTGTAACTATTTTAAAGAAAAAATAAATTCCACAGTCAAAACAATATTTTGCAATATACTACTTCAGGACATAGAAGAAGAAAATCAACAAATAGAATGCATCAAGAAATATCACATAGAAAATCATAACGGAATAATTGAAACTTACAAACACTTAAAACAAAAATTTTATTGGCCCTCAATGCAGACAACTATTTCAAATTTTATCAATAAATGCGAAATTTGTCTAAAAAATAAATACGAACGACGTCCTTACAAACTTCCCCAATTAGGACCGTTGTTAGGTCAAAAACCTTTTGATATATTACATATCGATCTATTCCACTGCAATAAAAACCTGTACCTCACAATCATAGATTCTTTTTCCAAATACGGTCAATGCTATAAGCTCACCGACAAAACTTCCATCTCCATACTTAACAAACTGAGACATTACTTTTCGCACCATAATTATCCAAAAAAGATTGTATGCGACAGCGGCACCGAATTCAATTCCGCAGTCATTAAAGAATTTCTTAATATCCACAAAATCGAAATACATTTTACAACAGTAAACAATTCTTCCTCAAACTCTCCTGTAGAGCGCTTTCATTCAACTCTTATAGAAAAACTTAGGACCTTACAAGCCCAAAATCCAAACGATTCGTTAGATGACATTCTAACACATGCTATTCTCATTTACAACCAATCAATTCACAGTTCCACAGATTATTCTCCTTTTTCAATTTTGTACGGACCCTATGCCGAAGAAATACATTTCGACTTTGATCTTCCGATATACGAAACATATAATCAGAGACATAAAGAAGAACTCCAACCCTTTATTGCAGACCTATACAATAAACAAAAACAAAAAAGACAACAACTTTTAGATAGACAAAACGAAAATGCCGAAGATATTCCGCAAATAGACCTCACAAAATCCCTGTACGTTTCTAAGAAAAAACATAAGTCTAAATTACAAGCCCCTTTCTCCACTATTCATCCAGAAACACAAGACAAAACAAAAATTATCGGTAAAACAGATAAACAAAATTTAACAAGCACTCACCTTAAATATGTAAAACGAATACGAAAACATGTAGACAAACCTACTCAAGACCCAAATTTTTCACAGGACAATCCTCGCCCTGGTCCATCCACTCAGTATTCAGGAGATTCCGAATAACGGTTACTATGCTGAAGAGATAGGCAAATCGAGAGAAATCTCCCACTACCATAGACATTTTCTTCACATTCCACTAGACAAACTATCCAACACTATTGACGCTAGTCCGACAAGCTATTTCAGAGATCACTTCAAAAATGCACCTCTCTCGCTACTCTACTCCCAATACACCCACATACAAGAACAAACAAAAGACGATCTACACAAGATTACGCGAAAACAGAAACGCGGACTTTTTAATTTTCTAGGTACAGCCATCAAATACGTGACTGGAAATCCAGACGACTCTGACTTAGACTTATTAAAATCACACATAATCTCTTTAGAAAATAAACAAAATGAAATTATTAAAAAATTTAATAACCAAATATCTTATGGAAACTCTTTTAACACGAGATTCGATAAACTTTTAGAAAAACTAAATTCTGACAATTCAATTCTCATATCTGCACTTAACAAATTATCGGCTGATTTCGACAGCTATATCATTCTACACAACGAGATAATAAATCTCCAAAATATAAACGAATTTCTAATGAAACTTATTAGAACCATTACTTTATCTGAACTAAACATCTCTAATATAGAATTATTCACTTTAAAGGAAATAATAGACCTTAAAGAAAACCTTCTCAAAATTTATCCCAGAAATTCAATCCCCAATAGTAATGAACACCCTTATGAACTTATAGAGTCAACAAAAACTTTAGTTTGTGTAACTTCAAATACAATGCTCATAATAATTAAAATCCCTATACTTCATGAAATTCCTTACACTACCTATAAAATCTACCCCATTCCAAACAAAGATCATGTTATGATTCTGCCACCTGCAAGCTACTATACAAATAATAAATGGTTCAACACTTGTATAGGACAAGGCGATAACATAGTCTGTTCCAATTACGTACAATCCAAATGTAACATACCCAATGTAGATAATTGCACGAAAACTTTAATCACAGAGAACTTTTTCCAAGAGACCAGCAAAGTCATATTACTAGGAATAGTTCACCCGATGAGAATCCAGCAGATAGAAATTAATTCAACCAGCCTCTTGACGACAGATGTACCAATAACGATTGAAGGCATCCAATTTAATAAAAAGACGTCACAAGACATTTCAATTCCAAAAATTGTTTCCAATAAAATTAATACCAAACCATGAGACGAAAATTGAGAAATTAACAATCCCGGAGACACATGGTCAAATTCAACCACTAGATACCATAGACGTACTACCCCAATTATCAATAGGACTGAGCACCACTTCTGTTATAATATTTTTAACTATTTTAGCTTTCCTAATAATCTTCCTAATTAGGAAAAGAAAACGAATTTCCAAAATCCTATTTGGAGAAAAATTGCATCCTGCCCAAATCCAGATATTGAACGAGCTGATAGCAGAAGTTTCCCGGACTTCGAGGACGAAGTCAATTCCAGAGGAGGAAGGAGAAATATAATCCTCAGCAACCCAAGTAGACCGATGACCCGGAAGCAGACACTGCATAACGGAATCAATAAATAGGCGCTACAAACACATTTTAATGTTCTTTTTAATTCGTAATTTGAATGTAAAACAAAAGTTTCGTAATTTGTAAAATTATAATTTTTCAAATAAAACTTTTTTAAAACATACGTTGAAGTACTCCAACATTTTATATATATATATATATATATATATAATTAATATATATTATATATATATATATAATATATATATATATATATAATATATAATATAATATATATATAATTTGTCAGGATAAAACAGTTAATTGTTTTTTATTATGGACAAAATAAAGAATCATACAATTTACAAAAACCAACTATGAAATTGAACTAACAAAACTAGCAATACAATGCTTATAATAAAACTAAACACGTCTTAGCACATTCAACTTATGCATGCGACCTAATTTAAAGATTTTTTTCATTGAAACCAGAAAGGCAGAAGAATTTATCACAAGATGGACATTTGGTGATGACTTTTTTGGTATGAGCTGCAGCATATTTACGATCTCGTTCACGCTTAAGATGTTCATAGCAACCAGTTCACCTCTTCTTTACTTTCTGATAAACTTCGTCAACAGCTTGCAATCTGTCTTCTCTGACAGGTGGTGGGGCTGGTGCCAGGGGTGAGTCTTCGGTAGGATAGGGAAGTTCTTTAGCAACCTTATGCCTTAAGTTCGTCACACTAAGCTTATTATTCGGATTGTTTGCAGTGCACATAACAAATGCATTTATCATGGTTGTGTCAAGTATGCAATCCAGAATAAGACGGCGGTACCATTTAAGAGTTCTTCTCAAGTATGGAGAGTAGACATTCATCTAGTCAGAGAAAATTGCAGCTCCGTGTCGTCGAGTGACTTCAACCGTTAAATCTGTGTGACACGTGCTGAACACCAACACATCCCTCTTTTCATTTACAAATGGTTACTCCATGGTTTGACTGCTGAGCTTTGCTTTCGCCTTTATTTAGTCTAGAACCCACCACTGCAGCAGGATTGCACTTTCAGTTAGACCGCAATGTTCCCGTAAGATGAGAATTTCTCATGAGCAGTCTGGCTTGGCACTTGTATAGTAATTATCAGTTGTTAAATACAAAAGTATAAATATAAATAAAATAAATATAAATAAAAAAAGTTTTTTTTAAAGGCTAAAAAACAAAAATAAAAATCGACCTGTCACAGCTTTAAATCTGAAAATACACTCCGTCCCAAACCCTTCTTTCAGTGCGTCATAGTCGATCGAATTCTCTCTAACGCATTACGCTAGAAGTGACAGAAAAGAACGTGAGTCTGTGATTATTATATATTGAGCTTAAAAAATTATGTATCGTTCACGGGTATTTGCATATTAATTTGCATATTAAAGCGAATTCTACTTACGGATGTATAATTGGCTGGAGTTTAGAATACGCTAAATAGATATCCAACCAATGATGCGCATAAATATAATTTGACGCAGATTGTCTCGATCGTGACAGTGACGTTAACAATGTCAACTCATAAAATGATAATTGTCATTCCAGGTTAGTATTTTCAGACATTTTACAGTGAAAATGTAATTTTCACTGTAAAATGTCAGAGAAAGAACAAAGACTATATATTTAAAAAAATAACCTTTTCACATTTAGCCGATTACGATCGTGCAACTGTCAGATTTAACTAAAATGTCATGCAATAATTTTCGACATTCTTAAAATCATATATGACGTCAAAATTAGTGAAGCACTGAAAGAAGGGTTTGGGACAGACTGTAATTAAGTCATATGATAATCGATCGCTTCCACACATTATAAACACACTGTATGAATTATAAATACATTTTTATTACATGTAAGTTTATTTTACTAAGGATATAAGGTACCTCAACCCCACAGCAACCCATTTAAAATTAAACCGTGTTTATTTTTTCACACTATTCTTCCAGAATTATGTTTTTAGCTTTTCTAGTTTTTCTTATCTCTCTTTCTAGACACTGACATTTGATGTAGTCGCTCCACCTTGATTTTCTTATTTACAAAATATACTCTTCAAACAATAATATGTTATCTTAAAAAAAAACAACAAAAAAAATGTAGAAATTAAGATTTTGGTTTAAATTATTAAGCCTTTAATATAATTCGGCGGTAGAACGTAAAGTTTGACTCTTAATAAATTACTTGCATCAACACGAAACTTCTTAGCACTATTCGAATTGTGATGTTCCAAACATGTAATCCTAGTACCTAAACAAATCTGTTAAGTGGACAATGTGGACCATGTCTCACTGTCAAGTAAGTAAACTTGTACTTGTAAAGTGGGTTGCATTATCCAACTTATTGACATCTAGCTCCCAAGACCGAGAAACTTTATACAGAGTTCCATTATCGATTACGTTTGCTGGGAAAACAAATTAACTCATTTAGAAAGAAAATAATAAAGTATTGATAAAAATGCAGACACAGAAAATGGAGTTAGATTATTCGCTTGTAATGTGAGTAAATTAACTAATATGTTGAGTATTTGGTCCCACATTCGCTGAAACGGATTCATTTAGTTCAGCGTTTCTCAAACTTTGTTTTTCGGGACACAGTTATTTTTGTGCTTATTTTTTGTGACCCACAATTTTTTTTATACCCAGGTGTGAAAATGAATGAAAAATTCAATGAGGTTTTTGTTGAACTACAAACTTGTTAAAAATTCTACACGAACTTTTTTCTCGCAATTCTCCAAGTGTCGCAGGTTAAGTTTTATAAACAACTAACTTAAAGTAATCCATAGAAAAAAATCAGATGGCGATAAGTCTGGTGACCTCGGTGGCCACTTAATAGGATCTCTCCTTTCAATTTATTTGTTCGGATAATTAGTATTCAATCAGTGCCTAGCTGGAGCTGCATAGTGAGGAGGTGCTCCATCTTGTTGGGAGTGTAGCATATCTTTGTCTAGAGCTAGGTTGTCTTGACTATTCCTTTGGTTCTCTAATTTATGCACAATTAAAGGTTCGATGGTGTTTTCCAGCATATCGAGATAAATATCAATACTTAAATTGCCACGCATAACCAAGGGAGCAATTATAGCATCGCCTAATATTCCTGCCCAAACATTCACTATTGAGTGTAACCTTCTCTTAATTGATGCCGGTTCGAATCACTTCTGTACCGACAGTTTTGTTTATTTATATTACCATTTAGCTTTCTTAAAAATTATACATCGTAGAATATACAAACTATGCGAAGAGAGAATACAAGACACACAGTTTGCATTCATGAAAGGCGTAGGTACAAGAGATGCACTGTTTAGTCTACAAGTATTATTTCAAAGATGCAGAGATATGACTTGCGATATTTACACCTGCTTTGTGGACTACCAAAAAGCATTTGACACAGTTCAACAACAAAAAATAATGGATATTCTAACAAAAGCCCAAATGGATGATAAAGATCGGCGTATAATACAAAATTTATACTGGAACCAATCAGCCACAATAAGAACGAATTTTGGAGGTAAACCAACGAAAATTATCTAGATTCTACGCGGCGTTAGACAAGGTTGTATACTTTCACCTACATTATTTAATCTATATTCAGAGGAAATATTTAGTGAAGCCTTGGAAAAATGCGTACATAGAATACTTCTAAATGGAGAACGCCTAAACAACATCCGTTATGCAGACGACACCGTTATTTTTGCAGACAGTTTGAACAATTTACAGCAACTAATAAACAAAGTAAATGAAGTAAGTGAAAGATTTGGACTTCAAGTAAATATAACAAAAACTAAATTTATGATTATCAGCAAAAATAAAGTTAGAGACGCTCAACTACTTATCAATAATACACCAGTGGACCGAGTAAAAACATGTATAACTATCTTGGAACAACAGTAAATGAACAATGGGATCACTCACAGGAAATAAAATGTAGAATAGAGAAGGCTAGGAGTGCATTCAATAACATGGCCAAACTCTTTAAAAGTTACAATTTTAATCTGGAGATAAAAGTAAAGCTCCTACGATGTTATATCTTCTCAATATTGTATTACGGAGTTGAATCCTGGACACTTACTGAAGCAATGGAGAAAAAACTTGAAGCCTTCGAGATGTGGCTATACAGGCGAATTCTAAGGATATCATGGACAGACAAGATAACCAACGAGACCGTATTACGAAGAGTGGGTAAAGAAAGAGAGGTGATGTATACCATTAAAAGGAGAAAGTTGGAATATCTCGGACATATAATGAGAAACAGCACTAAATACAGATTACTGAAGGTAATCCTACAGGGTAAAGTATTCGGAAAGCGAGGAATTGGGAGAAGGAGAATATCATGATTGAAGAACCTGAGGAAATGGTTCTCCACAACAACAACGAATCTATTTAAAGCATCAGTCAATAAAATAATTATAGCCAGAATGATTGCCAATATTCGGAACGAATAGGCACTGAAAGAAGAAGAACCATTTAGCAGTAAAGTACATTTATCATCAACATTTAACAAATATTTTTTCACATTCTCGGTTCAACGCGAATTCTTTTAGACATGAGTTCACAAAACTCAATTCGTTGGGCTGGATCATCATCGCCTAGTTCTTGAAGAATTTGTGTTTTGTACGGATAATACTTATGTAATCTCAAACACCTTTTTAACTGACTCATCTGAAAGTTCTATCATTGTAGATACTTGTGGTGTTGATGTCTAGGCGCTATTGCAAAATTTCCCAGGACCTTAATTTATGATGCATCATTCAGTAATATTGGGGCATCCTTTTTTTTATTTGGCACCAATCCCGTTTCTCTACATTTTTCAACAAAATTGCGGTACACGTGACTTACATTTTTGTCCGGATGCCTTTCATGAAATATTTGAGCTGTTCGTAAATAACACTGGTTCTGGGAGATAAATATGAAAATGATCTCCACGCGTTCAGGTATATTGTAAACCATCGTGACAACTACAGCTGAATGACAGTACCGATGGTACAAACGATGAAAACTAATAAACTAAACAGAAAACTAAAACAGAACCCAAAAAACAGATGCTTTAAATACTGTTTTGCAAAAACGGCAAATTAAGTTTTTATTTAACAAAAAAATTCCGACGGGCACTTATCATTACAAATAATAGTCCAAAAGATAGCATTACAAATACAAAAAACATAGTATGCCGGCCAATATTATCACTCTGTATAATTAATAAACAATAATTAAACAGGGTCATCAACAGAATCAACAAAAACCTCATTAAACAAAGTTTTACAAGTATTGATTCACCCTGTACAATTATTATTTATACCATTGGATAGCATTGGCTTAAGTCTTTGCAATGATGTATTACAAGATAGATCACAATGATTTGCAAATTTAAATATTTTTTGTTGTGGTGGGTGGGACCTAGGCTATGGATGAGAGTGAGTTCTCGTTCATGTCATTTTAGTTCCCCCTTACTATCGTAGAAACGGTTTCAAGCATTTTTCTATATCAGATATAGCCCATTGTAAATTTTTAAATTGTAAATAGTAAGGAAACCGATAGACAAATACAAAAAAATGATAAATTAAAAAAAGAATAAAACACGGGATCAGAAATGTCAAGAAATCAATACATACATCGGAAGGAAGCAATGTACAGAGGTATGGAATTTTATACAATAAGTAAAAAATACAGGAAAAGACAAAGCACACATACACACCATAAAACTAAGACAATGGAAAGATAACTATAAAAGCTTGCTGACAGAGATAAGACAAGAACACCTAGCGAAGTCCCCAACACAGTCAGTACATATACAAGGAGAGGAAGCGAGGGTAGACATCGAAACAGTAAGGAAGGCTGTAATGACCCTAAAGAATGGTAAATCTGCTGGACCTGAAGAAATCTATGCTGAAATGCTTAAGAATGGAACTTATAAACTATTTGAAAACTTAACTTATGTGATCAATCAGTGTCTAAATGGACACCCAGTACCAGAACAATGGAGAACGTGTGACGTCCTCTCGTAGGAGTCACTATCCGGGTAGCTTTTGGACAGTCAGAGACAGAGTTCAAAATAAAAATGAAACTTTATTGTCTTCCTTAAATTAAATTGACAAAAATCTTATGTACATATTTACAATTTGGTTTAGTCTTCTCAGTACCTGGCCTATTTATTCAAATTAAGTTTGACCTTCTCGTATGAAATTAGTCTTATCGACAAGCGAGTGTGTTTTTGAAATTTTACGTGAACGTTTGTATCGATTTAATAACAGCGGACGATAGGTACAAAGAAAGGAAAGGAACTCAACACGTCCCTTAAGTGATTCGGGTTAATAGGACACTCCTCGACAGTCTCAACACGACTGCTTCGGAGTACGGGTAATGAAGAGTCAACACGCTCTTCGGGTAACGGCGGAATGGAACGGAACAACTTGTGAACTCAACACGTCCACAAGCCGGGGTAGGGAAGAAGAGAACCTTCAGTCAACACCTGTCGATTCTGCTCTATGAGGAAATGTTGCGGTTTATATAGCGGAGCTTGGTAATTAGTTTTGCCCTTTCTACTGTCGATACACTTCTACTACATGGGTTGGTTCGCGCGCACGCTGGTTTAACGGTGATGGCTTGGACTCATCGTTACAAACGGCATACATGTCCTCAATACACAAAAAGACAAAAGGAATTGTTATAATTATAGAGGCATATCGGTAACCAGCACCCTGAGCAGACTGTATAGCCGAATTTTGAAAAATATGATCGAGGAAGAATATAAGCACAATAAAGAGGAAGAACAAAGCAAGTTTCGTGCAGGAAGATCGTGCACCCATAACGTATTTTGTCTTAAACAAATAATAGAAAAAAGATCGGCTAAGAATCTAGAAACTCATATTACTTTTGTAGACCTGCAAAAAGCATATGACAACATCTCCTTAACAAAATTGTGGGCAACCTTGAAAAGATCTTACATCAACCACACATTGATAAATGCTGTACAAGAACTATATAGAGACTCAAAGGCCGGATAAAAATAGGAAAATATCTAACGGAAGAATTCCTGTTTACAAAAGGCTTGCGACAGGGATGCTGTATCTCACCAACCTTATTTATTTTAAACCTTATTTAAGATATATGTTGCAGCAGCATTAGAAAGATGGAAAAGAAAAGTGCATAGGATGGGTATAGAGCTTAGCAATGAATGTAAATATAAACTCCAGTTTGCTGATGACCAGGTAGTACTAGCGACCGACAGGGAAGACATACATACATGCTTAGAAAACTGATAGAAGAATATAACGACTGGGGAATTAATGTCAATACAACAAAAACCAAATTTTTTTGGTTTATAATAACCGAATAGAATAGAATAACAGAATAACATAGACCTCGAAAACGGACAACATATTTCCGGCTGTCAGAACTATGACTATTTGGGTGTTGCCTTTGACAATACAGGAACTGATACACGGGAAATAGAAAAACGAATTACACAAGCAAAGAAAGTCTTAGGATGTCTCAATGGTATACTGTGGAGTAAAGAGATAACGAAAGGAAGAGAATTTAATATATATGAGTCCATGATTAAAACTACTGTTCTTTATGGCGCTGAAACATGGAGAATTAACAAAAAGAACAAAAAGCGAATAGAAGCAGTAGAGATGGATGCAATGAAAAGAGCTTTAGGTATTTCCAGACGAGAACGGATCAGAAATTCTGTAATAAAACAACGTATGGGAATAGAAGAAAATATAACTCAAGATATAGAGAAGAAACACTTAAGGTGGTATGGGCATGTTCAACGGATGCCAGCAACAAGACTCCCCAAAAAAGTAGTAGAATGGCAACCGATGGTTCGACGGAAAAGAGGAAGACCCAGATTAGAATGGCAACACGGCGAAAACAAGTCCATGAGCGAAAGAAATTTAACAACAAACGACTGCGAAGATAGGAAGAGATGGTATTTAGGTATCGGACAATGTCGAAAGATGTTCTAAACCGATGTATATATAAGTTTTTAAATTGACATACTGTATAATACCTTCATATTGTTCACAACATCCTTATGTTACTTTGATATAAATCATTAATTGGAGCGCTTTGGGATCAAGGTCGACTTGCCGTGACGACAATGACAAAGTATCGTACGTTATGTCCAGTCTTTGTGCTTCGTGTGCCTCTCTCGTATTCTTAAAGGGTTCACCACTTATATAATACGGTTCCAACTTTCGTTCTAACAAAAATTATCTATTTTGATATCTCTTATGATGTTTTTGAAATATGATTTTTTCAAATAAAGTTCAAAATTACCAATATATAAAATATTAAAAACATTCAATGACATACCACTGAAAACATAATACTACATAAAGATTCACTCACCTCAAAACCATTTTTAACTATTTTATACATCAGCCTGTGCCGTTAAGAAGAGTTTATGTGTTGAGGGAATTTATTCTCGCAATGCTGTTTTGTTAGAGAATAGCGTTCGATGTCTTGTAACATAATGATTCACTTTATCTCCGGTGGATGCAGGCGATGTTTAATGCCTTTGTACGACTGTATTTTTCGTTTAAAAGAAGAAATTGTCGCACGTTCATTCTTGCAAAAGTAATAGAAACGGGCAGATTTGACTTTACAATTCACCATTATAAATTCTCATTTTAAAGTATGCTTTGCTTGATAAAAAATTACGCATAATATCACTATTATTGGACTTTTTCAAGATATTGATACTTAATTTAAGAAATAGAAGTGATATAAAGTATAATATGGACTCCAAAAGCATTTCCACTCAAGAAACATTCAAAGAAGAACTAAAATTATTATATACAAAACATTGCTGAGGCCGGTCCTCACATATGGAGCAGAAACATGGACACTAACGCAGAAAGATGAAAGACTTTGGGAATATTTGAGCGTAAAATACTCCGCAAAATATTTGGAGCTGTAAACGACCAAGGGTAGTGGCGCAGAAGATATAATTTTGAATTGTATCAGCTCTTTGATGAGCCAGATCTCATAACGTTCATTAAAACACAGCGACTTAGATGGGCTGGACACATAATACGAATGCCAGAAAATACCATTGCTAAAAAGCTAACCACAGGAACACCTGTAGGAAAAAGAAGTAAAGGCCGACCGCGAATTAGGTGGTTAGATGGAGTAGAAACTGACTTACGAATATTAAAAATCAGAAGATGTTGCCAAAAACCGAACAGAATGGCGACGAATCTTAGAGCAGGCCAAGATTCATAGAGAATTGTCGAGCCAAAGATAATGTTGATAAAGTATAATGCTCAAACCAACAGTAGTAGTAACTCAGATAGGAATAGGAGAGAATACGTAAACATACTGGATTAAAGATCGGTGGCTAACCAGCACACATCAACATAAACCACACAAAATAAGTTTTGAAAGCTTAGATTTCTTATTGCAGACTACGGACAGAGCTATGTATCGTGCAAAGGTTTTATAAAAAGAGATGAATGACTGAAACAGTTGAAATGGCAGAAACGGGAGATCGCGCGAACCACAGATTGTGTAGCAACGTATATGCATTATATTATACTGTGGTCTTATACGGCTGTGTAATTGTGTATACTGATAGAATCATTGGTCTCATCTCTAACTCACTCTCTTTTGTTCCATCACTCTTTTATATTCACATGCTGCTGGAGTAGGAAACGCAGTCTCATGCATTGATACGTTAAAACTATTTTCTTCTTCTTTAGTGCCTTATCCTGTCCGGATGTTGGCGATCATCAAGGCTATCATAGTTTTGTTGACTGCTCTGACGAAACCGCTCTGCGTAGGTCATTCCAAACCATTGTTGAAGGTATTTTATTGTTGTCCTCTTCTGATAAACACTTTACCCTGCATACCGAGTTGAAGAATTCCATATTTTTCTTCGTTGCGCGTAACGTGCCCGAGGTATTCAGGCTTAAGTTGTTTCACTAAATTAAGCACTTCTCTTCCTTCTCTCATGCGCTGTAGGACCTCAACGTTGGTGACATGGTTCACATACGATATTTTTAGTATCCTCCTGTAGATCCACATTTTGAAACCTTCAATCCGCTTTTCTGTGGCTTGTGTCAGTGTCCAGGCTTTAAACTACATATAGTAACACTGGAAGAACGTAGCACCTCACTATCCGCATCTTGATTCCCAAACTGAGATCACTGCAGCACAGCAAGGATCTCAACTTAATAAATGTAGACCGGGCCATTTCAATGCCACCGTGCCACTCTCTGGATCTCTTTGCTACCTAACATTAGTGCCCTGGGATCTAAATTTGCACGAAGTCAAGCTGTTTTGAATCTTTTGTGAATCAGAATAAAGTCTATCTGCGTTCTGATGATATTATGGGCTGTATCTGCAGGTGACTTCCATGTAAAAAGTCGTCTCGGGGAAGTCTAAAACAATCACAAATTTTTCCCTTAATTTCTAATCTCAAATTGTTCTTAACTTCTTAATCTTTTATAGTTTCACAGTGTATAAGTGACATTGTAAAACCATATTGTATAATATTTTAATAATTAGTTCATTAACCTACAACTAGATAAATTGCCGTGTAATATATTTTCTAATTGAACTTCTTAGTGTCGCAATTAAGGCGTATATTAAATTGTATTGTAAGCACAGTTTGTCGGTATAATATAAAGCAATGACCTATGTGCTTAGGTATGAATTATTTGTGAGATTATAAATTGGGGACCTGAGCTCAAATGAACACAGTCAATCATAAGTAGTTACCCAACGAACATCATATTGTGTAATTACTAGTAGCTGTCATAATCAACTTTTTGTACTCCACAACTTCAACCTTTTATTATACCTATCATCGTCGATCGACAAGAAGCGGACAAAGGGGCATTTACAAACCGATTTAAACCTCAAAACTATGTTCAAATCTGTCCACTTCCCTTTCGTTTTTTCGCCTAAGCCGTGTTGTCCGACGATGTCTTCTATTCTGATTTTGCCAATGTATGCATTGAAATTATTCATGATAATGCTAAGCTCGTTATTCTTGGTATATTTTAGTGCTTTTTGTACAAGTGCGTAGAACTCTTTGATATCCTTTTCTAACTTTTCTGATGTTAGAGCGTAAATTTGAATGATATAGGTACAAAACTATATCGTTGTTTTTTTTAGATACATCACTATCGTATAAATAGCGATGAACTATATCAGAGCTTTCTTGAAACTGGCGACCAAGAAATAGCGGATGAACTACTGTACAGCCTAGACGCCGCTAGAAGACAAAAGTGGACCGAAACGGTAGAAAGTCTAAACTTCCAGAAATTAAGCAGACAGGCATGGTCATTACTAAGAAAATTAGGGAGTGGTGTCCGTACGAAACGCCAAGAGGCAGCCGTAAAGCCAGATGCCGTAGCATCACATATAGTAAAAACATCCGGAGCACCAAAGGATAAAGCACCTACGTAAAGAGAGAACTTAAAACTTTAAAACATGTAGCCACAGAAACAGAGCATTCCCTCCCCTTCACCAGCAAAGACATATCAGAGGCTCTAAAAGATGTTGAGCCAGCAAAAGCACCAGGATTTGATAATATTCACCCTGAATTCCTACTAAATTGTGGCAAGTATACAAAAGTTTGGTTGGCTCGATTTTTCACAGACATCATGGAAACTGGAAATATCCCACAAGAACTAAAGCGCTCTAAGATAATAGCCATATCAAAGCCAGCAAACCCGCTGACAACCCAAAAAACTACAGACCAATTGCGCTTCTCTCTGCCATCTACAAACTATTAGAGAGGCTTATATAATAGAATCAGTACAGAACTGTTCCAGGTGATCCCAGTCGAACAAGCGGGTGTTCGACCAGAACGAAGCTGCGCGGACCAGGTTATGTCACTCACCACCTACATCGAAGCGGGTTTCCAAAGAAGACTTAAAACTTCAGTGGCATTTATTGATCTCTCGGCAGCTTACGATACAGTATGGAGAGAGGGCCTTATATACAAAATTCTCCGTGTAATTCCCTGTAAACAAATAGCACGTTTAATAGATAGCATGCTCAACGACCGAATGTTTCAAATAGTAATGGGCACAGATATCAGCCCACCAAAGAAACTTAAGAATGGCCTACCACAGGCCATAGCCATACCAATGGCCATAGCTTATATTTAGCAGATATGCCAGAAACACAATCAAGAAAGTTCGGATACGCCGATGACTGGGCCCTCACTACACGATGCAGAACACTAGAAACATCTGAAGAAGTTCTGACGGCAGACGTATATATATATATATATATATATATATATATATATATATATATATATATATATATATTGAGCAAATATTTTCGCAAGTGGCGGCTTCAACCAAATGCATCCAAAACAGAAGTAAGTTGCTTTCACCTGAACAATAAACTTGCTGGAAAGGAACTCAACATACGGTTTGAAAATACCACACTTTCCCACAACAAAACTCCGAAGTAACTGGGCGTAACACTAGACAGAACGCTATCATTTAAAGAGCATTTAACAAAAACTGCCCAAAAGTTGAGTACAAGAAATAACATTCTACAGAAGCTCTGCGGTACCACCTGGGGAGCATCGGCTTCCACTCTTCGCTCTACTGCTTTAGCCCTTGTTTTCTCGACCGCTGAATATTGTGCTCCAGTTTGGCTACACAGTCCATACGTAAAAAAGGTCGACACTCAGCTACACAGCACTATGAGGATAATAGCTGATACAATTAAATCAACTTCCACCCAATGGCTTCCAGTATTAAGTCACATTCCACCTCCACATTTACGATGAGTTGATGCACTTACACGTAAATACAAAAAGATCATGAACAATATAAACCTGCCGATCCACCAAGATACCGAGGATGCACGAAATACCCGTCTACGTTCTAGAAAACCACCAATGAAAACGGCAAGAATGATACATAAGGAGTTCAACATCACGAATGCATAGTCCCAAAAATGGAATGCATGGCAAAATAACATGCCCTGTATTACCCACAAGCCACCAGGTTTTGATCTTCCACGTAAAACATGGTCCACTCTAAACAGGATCCGAACCAGACATGGCAGATGTGCATACATGCTATATAAATGGGGAAAGAATCCGTCTCCTCAATGTGACTGTGGGAAGGACCAAACGATCGACCACATTATTGAAGAGTGTCCCTCAAGATCTTATAACGGTAGCCCTGAAGACTTCCTGTTTGCAACTTCAGAGTCAATTGATTATGTTAATACATATGATGTTTGTTTGTAACTATTTAAAGTTTGTCATATACCTATATTACTAGTGTTTGTAATTTTGTTCTAAATGTGTTGTAATTGCCATACGATAAATAAATACTATCGTAACGTAACATTGGTGACAGCGGTGAGATTAAAGACTTATTAAGTAATAATTGTTATTGGTAAATACAAGATCTTCTTAATTTAATTAAGAAAACGATACATCCCGACCACCACTCATGGTTTTTAAAAATCAAAGAAGAGAAAGATAAATGCAGGCAAGAAGAGAAAGAGTAAATGAAAAGCTTAGACAAAAAAAAGAAGAAGTGTAGGGAGGTAAAGAAAAGCTTGGACAAAAAGTGGAGGAGAGGCGTAGGACTCTGATTTATTGATTGACCCTGGTAAAAACAACAAAAAAAACCTTGAAATACAGTAAAAAATAACTTTTTATCAAACCATAACATTACCTTCAACATAAACATTAGGAGTAACTATATTTTTATATTTAATATATATATTTTTATATATAAATTGATATTTTTATCTCACAAAATCACGAACAATAAATAATACCAATCCCACAGAATGAATTTTTATAACCAAAGTATAGGACAGGTAGACAAAAATTAGAAATGTTTGGAAAGGTTTTAAATTTAACCGATTTTCGATTTTCAGCAACAAAAATTAAAACTGTTTTATACACACAAAAATTTACGCGAGTGGCATTTCTTGAAAACCATCCCTACGAGTATTTTATGGTAGTCAAATATTAATCTACAATAATTCAAATACTTACAGAACAATTTAGAATAACCTTGAAAACCCAACAATTTTGTGAGAATCTCCTTCACTTGTCTTGTTAGCTTAAGTCAACAGTCCATCATGTAGGGGTTTGATAAATCCCCTAGGCCTACATAATTTTGAAAACGGGTCTAAGTTATTTGTAGGAAAGTAGAACATCGGTATTAAAGAACACTCTTAAGTTGAAGGGTGTAAAGTTGCTAATGGAGTTTTGAAATTTCGATTGCTTTTGGGAGAGGACGAAGGGTTTTGTTTGATAGTTTTAAAATAGACTAGGAAGAGATTATTAAAATTGTTTTGTATTATATGCACATACTTAGCTTAAATCTATATAAATAGAAAACAAAAAACAAATATATGTCTTGACTATTCAATAAAGGTCGAACAAAATTGAAACGTTAGGTACATTAGGTACTCAAAATTTTCTCTTGATTTTAATGTTATTCGTGATGCGATACAAAGTGCCTTAAGCTCAAAAACCCAAAAACTCGATTGTAGAAAACTACACAATGAATTTGACAACATTATAGAGATATTCTATTATTTGCACATGATAATATTTTAAACCCCGGCATATAATCCAAGTTAACAAGAGTAAGAACAAGATTAAAACTCAATAGCACTGAGTCCTCATCGAATATAGAAAGTGATATCTCTATTTCTCATTCACATATCCAAAATGTTTAATACATTTATTTTACAATGAAAGTTAAATGGCTACTATAACAACATATAATCTCTTAATATTTTAACTAAAGAATTATCTCACCTAGTTATTAGTTTACAAGAAACACATCTTAAAACCAAGAACGGGCATATTAAAAACTATACTGGCATTCTCAAAAATCGCAACATATAACACGCGAGCAGCGAAGTAAGTATTTTCGTAAAAAATTGTCTAGAGGCAAGAAAAACCAACCTAAACACTAATTTGGAAGAATTTGCTGTATCCATATACCAATATCAACTGCAGTCCTATTAACATATGTAACATTTACCTCCCTCATCCAAATAAAAATGTACTTAAAGACTTAAAGCGCTTAATCGATGATATTTCTGCTCTTAAAATTATACTTGGCGATTTGAGTTGTTATAATATCACATAGGGTAGTATAAAAATGGACAAATGTGGAAAACTTTTCAGAAATTGATAGATAATCAAAATAAAATAATAATGAATACTGGTAAATTTATTCACTTTAGCTCCCACAATAGTACTTTTTCTGCCATCGATATATCGTTGTGTTGACACAATTATATAACATGAGTAAATCTATTATAGTAGTCATGCACAAAAAGGAAATTATAACAGAGTTAAAGAGCTATAGACCTGTTAGCTTGTTATCTCACGTTTATAAGTTGTGTATATTTATGAAGTACTAACTAATAAATTGACATCAAAACTAGACTTCTATGAACCTTGCGAGCAAGCAGGATTTAGAGCTGGATACAAATATAAATGATCATTTGCAAACCATTATATAGTTTATTGAAAAAACCATTGAATAAAATTAGACCCTATACTTGTCTTTGTCGACTTTGAAAAAGCATTTAATACCGTCAATCAAAGTGAAATGCTCCAAGCTCTAACACAGTGTAGAATAGATCACCGATACATATCCTCATCAGATACATCTATTAGCATGCTACAGCCTGTGTAAGACTTAATAAAGATACTGGGACCTTTCGTATTGAAAGATGGCATCAACGAAAAAGGCATCAATGTCGATGGACAATATTTTAAATAACCTTAAATTTGCAGATGATATCGTTCTTATTGCAGACAGTTCTGATCAAGCACAGATAAATGCTCCAAGAACTCCATACTGCCACAAAAAGAGTTGGTCTTAAAATGAAATTTTCAAAAAACACAATTTATGAAATATTAGTCCAACAACAAAACAATCTCAGTAAAGATAAAAGATACGTAGCATTTCTACGACAGAGCGATCAACAAGTATATATATATAAATATATATAATATATTATATATTTATATATAGCTATTATATATTATATATATAATTATATATATATATATATAAATATATATATATATATATATATATATATATTATATATATATTTGCGTAGATTGCAATAAATCAGTGTTTTGTTTGTCTTCATTGGAGAACCATCTCTAAATGAAGCCAAATGTACGTTTAAAGTTTTTGTAAATCTTCGTTTCTGCGAATGTTATTTTTGGCATGTTTCTGTTAATTTTTTTTTTAAGTTAGTTCTAATTTATGAGTAAACTTAAGTACATATACGATAACATCTTTAATACTACATATTGAGATGTAAGTAATAAATTATTAGATCTGTATTTCTTATAAACTCTATGTCAATCTTTGTATTTTAGAGAACTGATGAAGCTTTAGAAAGTATAAAGCGAAACGTCTTCTATAAACTTATGAAGTAGTTGACTTCTGTTTTTTATTTTGCCAACCTGACTGACCGAATAAACCTCTGAATTCACTAGTTGAATACTTTATAATTATAAATTGACGGTCGTAGTTTTTACAATATATATATATATATATATATATAGATATATATTATATATATATATATATATATATAGTATATATATATATAATATATATATATATAAATATATATATATATATATAATATTTATTTATACTATATATAGCAGTAGAAAGCAAATAAAACTTTTAAAAGATAAAGCAAAGATATTTTTAACTGTAATGTATCAAATGCAATCAAATTCCTCAAGGATTTAATTTTTATTACTTAAAATTTAACTTTGTTATCTTTTAGACAAATCAAATCATTCTCAAAAAATCACACGTTGTTGACGAGACACCATGTTCTAACTGTGAAGGT
>OU898279.1:160142945-160295445 GCA_918026665.1 Diabrotica balteata | reverse complement strand
ATGGACCATAATCTTTTACTAGCAAACGTCAAAATTAGACTCAGAAAAACGGAGAGAAAAAGTTAAAACAACCAAAATAAACATCAAAAACCTAGAAGATGACAACTGCTAACAGCAACTAAACGCAGAGATAAATGAAATTAATTAAAGGAAGCGCGCGGAATGGGCAGATATGAAAAAAAGCCATTCTAAAAGCGGGAAAAAGAGGTCCTAGCGAAGAAGAGAGAAACCGCTTAAAAAGACTGAAAAACACCTGAAATAGTAGAGCTAATAACTGAAAAAAGAAAATACAAAAATTAAGATGGAAATAAATAAAAAACCATCAAGAATAAAATCAAATATGAAATTAAAAAGGCTAAGGAGGAATGGATGAACAAGGAATTGCCAGGAACTGGAAAAACTCAGCAACAAACATGACACCTCAAACTTACATAAATAAATGAAAGAACTTACAGGCAACACCAGACAAAGAAAAAACACTGATAACAAGAGATAATAATGAAGGAATACTTACTGAAGAGATCAAAATAAAGGAACTCTGGGAACACTATATAATCCATACTGTTCTATGACGAGAGGGAAAATGAACAAGATATAAGTGAAGAATGAACTATACCTACACATTTTACATTCAGAAATAAAGCGATGCCCTTCATCTTCTTCTTCTTTCGTCTAGCCATTTCCCGTCTACATCTGAACATAAGCCTCTTCAAGTCTTCCTTTCCATTGTTTTTTACTCTGTAACGCTACTTGTAGCCAATTTTTCCCGGCAGTCCTTTTCAGATCATCTGTTCATCTCATAGGAGGTCTGCTTCTGGGTCTTTTGTGTTGGTATGGTTTCCAGGTTAAAATTGATCTGTGCCATTTGTTTAGATCGCTCCTAGCTACATGTCCAGCGTATTCCCATTTCAACTTTAATGATTTTTGCACCACATCGGTGACTTGGTTTTCTGTCTTATGCATGTGTTTGTTTTCTTGTCCTTAAGTGATATACCTAGCATTGCTCTTTCCATCGCGTGTTGAGTGACTCTAAGTATATTCATATTCTTTTTTGTGATTGTCCATGTTTGTGCCGCATAAGTTAATATCGGAATAATGCATGCATCAAAAACTTTAGATCTAAGATGTAATTGAATTTGTTGATTTCTGAGTATATAGTTCAGTTTACCGAATGCTGCCAAGCTAACTTTCTTCTTCTTTTTATTTCTTCAGTTTGAATTTCCCTATTTAGGATTATTTTTTGTCCTAAGTATATATATTCTTCAACTTTTTCTATAACTTTATCGTTTATTATTGTCACGGTGTCTTCGGAGTGCATGACTTTTGTTTTGTTTAAATTCATTTTCAGTCCTATTTTAGAAGATTCGGTATGTAGTTCTAAAAGCATGGTTTGCATTTCTTGTAGGTCAGTAGCTATCAGGATTATGTCATCTGCAAATCGTAGATTACTGAGGTAGCGGCCATTGATGTTTATTCCCTTATATTTCCAATTTAGGTTTTTAAAAACGTCCTCCAAAACTAAGGTGAACAGTTTGGGTGATAAAGTATCTCCCTGTTTGACTCCCCTGTTTAATGGTACAGGGTTCGTGTGTTCATTTTCATTTAGGTAGTATGTAGCTGTAGCTTGGTTCATAGTTTCTTTTATTAAGTTAATATATCTGCTGTCTATTCTACAATTTTGCATTGCGTTTATTACGGCCGTGTGTTCTATGGTATCGAAAGCTTTTTCGTAGTCTACAAATGCTAGGAAAACTGGAAACTTGTATTCGTTACATTTTTCTATTAATATTTTTGTGGTTAACAGGTGATCGGAAGTTGAATAGCCTTTTCTAAAACCTGCCTGTTCATATGGTTGGTATTCGTCTAATTTCCTTGTTAGTCGAGTAGTTATGACTTTGGTGAGTATTTTAAACAGGTGTGACAGTAGGCTGATGGGTCTGTAGTTTTCCAATTTTCGACTATCACCTTTCTTGTGTAATAAGATTACTTTAGAGTTGTTCCAGCTCTTAGGGACTTTGCCCTGATGTAAACAACTGTCCACAAGCTTAGTTACAATTGCAATTAGTTCCTTACCTCCTTCTAATATCATATCTGTGGTAATACTATCTTCTCCTGCAGCTTTATTTCTCTTCATGTTTTCCAATGCTGTAGTTACCTCTGAAATTGTTACTTTTGGCATTATTTCTGATCCAACATTTTTTATTAATTTCCGTGCTGGTCTCATCTCATCATCTTGATGATGTGATCTGTAAAGTTCTGTGTAAAATTCTTCTATTCGTGTCAGTAGTTTTCTCTATTTGTGATTTCATTTTCGTCTTTTCCCATTAATGATATCATCTGACGTCGTCCTAGTGTCGGTCTGAGGCATTTCATACTCTTATTTTTTTCAATAGTTGTTGTTATTAATTTTTCGTTTTCTTTTCTTTTTGGTTTGTCTGATTCCTTTTCTAATCTGCCTATTAAGTTCTCTATATTCGTCGGTTCCCCTTTTGTTAGATTTATTTAAGATCTTCCTTCTTTCTATTTGTTGTAATGTTTCTTTGTCTAATTCATTGTATGTTGTTTTTGGTTTTTTTCAGTTGCAGGAAGGCTTTTATTCACTGTTTCGGTAATAAGGTTATTCAAATCATCAATATCATTGGAGCTTTATCTGCTGCATGCTAACTTGATTTAATGCATCACTATATTTTTATTAAATTCACTATTTTTGATTTCTTCAGATGTCCATTTGTATCTTTTTTCATGTATTCTTTTTCTTTCTAGTTTTTTGTTAATTATTAGTTTTGTTCTTATTAGTCTATGATCGCTTCCTAGGTCAAACTGATTTAATACTGATACGTCTTCTACTAGGTTTCTATTCTTCGTTAAGATTTATAATCTATTTCATTCTTAAGCACGCTGCAAGCATGCCATGCAGATTTGCGAAAATAAGGGTCCTGACCAAATTCTATTATTTATATTACTATTATTATTATTTATATTATAAAAGATCAGAATTTGCAAATCATAATAATATAGATACACCAATCCACAATGAACAAAGTTTGATGACCGAAATGAAGAAGAACGTGAGAAATCTGGGTCAGTTTTAAAACTGTTGTGGGCATAAATAGTTTTTATTTTCTTTTTTAGCAAACCAATGTTTTTTACACTAAATATTTTGTATATAAGCCCAAACACACTTCAGTAGTGGATACATAAACTTTAAATACTGCAGAAAAAAGTACACAATCATATTTATTAGAAGAAAAAACTTTATTCGCGAGTTGATAACCACTGGAAGCGTACAAAAAATGTTTATTAAATACCAATACGACCGGAACATGCCCGAATGGATAAAACTAGTGTTTTTTGATTGGAAATGAATAAATTTTAAACAGATAATTGTTCGAATACAGAGTTCCGTTACATAATCACTGACTCTGCAGTTTTTTGTGTGTGATGCAGTTCAACCGAATTCTGCAAAATACTAAACTTAAATTAATGGAATGCCAATCAATGTATCTTTGTGTTTAAATGAAAAAAATTACAGCAATGAAATGCAAATATTTTTTACCCATTTGGACACTTTAAATTTCGAAAAAGATTAATGGCAGCCCACAAGTTTCATAATCTATAGATTTTAATTATTTAATTATTTACCTTTATTTTTAAATTGATTATTATACTTATTGGTAATAAAATAAGTGATTATTAACATTAGTACCAGTTTAGTTGTCAAATGGGATAGAAAATCCAGTTGATATTCGCAAGCTACTGCAAGCTTTTAGTAGTTTGCATCAAAAGTTTGCTATGGCTTGGATGACCTGGAAAAAAAACCATATATCTTGGCGTCACGACAAAAGGCATTAAGCGCCAAAAATTTCTAATTTATGTTTTGGTTATCAAAATAAAATACCTGTTACATCCTATCTATAATACTATTTAAAAAGACGCAGCTGTAAAAAAATTCCATTTCAACTATAACAAGCTTTGAATTTTTCGAACCGCCCAAACGAGTGTTCGTTAAGAGTATGAGACACTCGAAATCAGTAAAGCGACAAAGATTCGTAGTGGAAGATGGTGCTTACGTCTTGTGTTCGAAAGCGTTTAGATTAATGATTATTTATCTTGAGCAATCATCAATATAATCCATAAGGCATTCTTACAATTTTAACCGTACTGACAAGTTACGCCTTTTCAGAAAACAATTTTTTTTTCGTTTAATCTAACCGCCATTATGGCCTTTTAAAATACCACCTGAATTGACTTAAATTTGCCATAGAAAAAGTTACTATTTAACTGACTTAAATAAGGTTTAAAACCTAAATAAAATATATATTTACCTCTGTTGTACAGTCTTCTTTTTGTTTTTAATTTTAAAGTCTATATTTGGTAGTCATACTATTTTAAAAAACTAACATTTGAATGGCACTTACATTCTTTTTTTTTTTTAATGGTTTTTTAGAATGGTTTTCTCGGGGACAACAAAATAATAAATCTTGCATTGCCATCCATTTTGGAGAATCAGGAAAGCAATGTGCAGGAATCCAGCGGAAATAATAAAAACCATGGTTCATTTTCCACTGAATAATGAGGGGTCCTCAATTAAGCGCTTAAAGCATGATGTTCTTTTAGAGCCTATACTAAAAGACCATGAACAAGAACCCTAAAAATGCTTAGTATTTGTTTCGATGATGATGATGCCATTGTGGATTTCAGTTTTAACACCTAAGTCCAAATTTCCAAAGAGGACTGATTTATTATAACCTGTGATAAAAAGCTTGTACTTTACTCAGATAATGGTGATACTGATGATAGTCATAATAATGCCGCAATAGTATTTAGTTCATTAGTTTATGATAAGATAAGGTTGTTAATTTTTTTTAGTACAAACATAATTATTCTATAAACTCCGAATCAAATTCATCATCCTTGACAGTATTTAATAAAAAAATGAGACTGAAATTGAGACAGCCTCAGGTTCTAGCTCATCAACTGGTTCAATTTCTAGTAAAACATCAGGTAGTTGTTTATAATAAAATAGTAAATAAATGGTAAAAATCATAAAAAGCATTTTAAATCTTTATGTACACCATAAAAATAAAATGAAAATGAATGGCCCCCCTTTAAAATTTCTACTTTTAAAAAGTACTTCAAAAAAAAAAATTGGTATTCATGTACCTAGAAATGGCAAATGTTCCACATAAAAAAATGGTATATTTAATATTTTCTTTGTTTTTTGAATACTCTTTCAGTTTATTTTCCTGTTCTACTTAATATAACGTGATTGTTATGTTAACTTAATTTTTTATATGATATTTTTTTACACCAATATAACTCTAAGAAACTCATAAATATATTGTGTATTATTTATTTTGTATTATTTTTGCTTAATTATTATGCTTTTAAAATGAAAAGATTTAACTCTCCATTTTTGTTTAATTCTGTAAAATTAAAAGGCGTACAAGATTCTAAGGCGACATTTTTTAATGAAAATATCTTTTCTCCAAATATGGTAACCGTCTTTCAAAAGAGACTTAAAACCACAAACCTTAACGGCGTAAGCACCAAAATGTTAAATATCTCATGTTTTTGAATAATTGTTTTAAACTAACATATGGTAAGTCAAAATGCCTCAGTTCAATAATACTAAAATGCCAAAAAAATGTAAAAAAAAAAATAAATATTAAGCGATATTTAAACGTTTTTTTGTGTCTCCTGAAAAAAACTCTCAATATCGCTATATGCCTTTCTGTTGTGACACCAGTCGATATTAGTGGGCATTGGATCACACATTTTTACGTACAAATCTAACTCAATACAATGATATAACTATTATTTTAGTATCTCTACAATTAGGAGATTGTAGAGATAACCAAGTTATTTCTAGAGGACAGAAAACAATTTTTTAAATTGTTTTCTGTTCTCTGGGACTATCGAAATTTGCAAATATTAGTAGCTTTTAGCTACTTGACAGCTCAGAGGATAGAAAACAATGTATTTAATGCTTCGCCACCAAAGCAGGTGGCACCTCTGTGTTTGAACTACTGAAAGTGGGAAAATTTTGGAGACATTAGTTAGAGGTTTTTGGTTTGAATCGAAATCAACTTGAATGGCTAACGAGGTAGAGATACCGAAATAACTGTTACATCGTTTTATTGATTCCGATTCAGACGTGAAATATTTGACTAATTTGTGCTAGTCAGAAATGGTTTTCGTAATTAATTATCTGACTACAAATAAAACTTACTTCTAAAACTTAAACTATTTCTCTTAAAAAAAAACCATAAAACAGATTTTATGAAAGAAAATGTTGCTGGTTTTAAGTCTTGATGAGAAGTAAATATAATGAAGAGGAGCGTGTCAGATCTTAAGTCAATTCACGATGCCAAATTCTACTTACTTAAAGACTTTCCAGTACTTGAGAATTTAATATGAGTTGCCCAACTTTCAGTACTCATAAATTACTATTTTTTTATTTCAATTATATTTTTACACTATTTTGTGATTTAATGCGTGACGAAAGGTGACAGGAAGTTCGTTATTACAAAATATAAAGTTTATAAAAAGACATCATCTTACCGATCAGCCTAGAACAATGGGACGAATACTTTGGAAATATATTGGGGAAAGAAAGGACAAAATATTTGCAAACACTTCAAACACAATCAGAGGTGCAAGTATATACAATAGCTTCCCCAATTAGTATTAATGACAGAGAAGTAGCACGAATATGCCAAGCATTAAAGAATAGTAAATCACCAGGCTCTGGCAATACCCAACTAATTGAAAAAAAAGTAGCACGAAATCAACCAATACATCTCCTCTACGTGGTTCTTAAACAAGCTTATAATAGTGTGCCTCAACAAAAACTTTGGGAAGCTCTTGAGAAAACAAATATTAGTGTAAACTTAATCAAGGCTGTTCAAGACCTCGAGAACAAAACAAGTCAAATAAAGAAAGGTCAGGAGGTATCCAAGGGTTTTAGTATCAGCAAAGAACGCAAATAAGGATGCTGCGTTTCTCCTACTTTGTTTAAGATTTACTCGGAGCAAGCAATGAAGACGTGGAAAAGAAAATACAGCGACATGAGAATTCCTCTAAACGACGCAATATTTTACATATTGAGTTTTGTAGAGGACCAGATAGTAATGGCCCAAGACTATAAAGACCTCGAATATGTGACCCGTAAACTTATCGAAGAATACGAACTATGGGGACTGGAAGTAAATATCAAGAAAATTGATATGTGTATTGGGGGAATTCAAAAAAAATCTAATCTTGGAAGAAATACAGCGAGATATAAATCAAAATCAAAAATACAAATATTTAGGCATGCAAATAACCAACGATGGCAAATTAGACGAAGAAATTAAACATAGAAATAACCAGGGAAGATAAGCAATTGGCAATTAAACAGTGTACTGTATGACAAAACAATCTTTAAAGAAAACAAACACAAAATCTATAACAGCATTATAAAAAGCATTGTTACATATGAAAGTGAGGTATAGCCACTGAAAGGAAAAACTTACAAGCATAAGAAGCAGCAGAAATTGACTTCTGTTGGAAGAGCTGCTGGAAAATCAAGATTAGACAGAGATAGAAACGAAAAAAAAACGAGAAATTATGGGTGTTAAGCACAATTTGTTTGTCATTGTTAAAATTGAACATCAGGCTATCAGACAAAAAAAGAAATACTTAGATCCGCAACAAAACAAAAGTGACCGATGTATCAACTTCTTCTTCAAGTACCATGTCCTTTCAGAACGTTGGTGACCATCATAGCTATCTTTATTTTATTCACTGCCACCCTAATTAGCATGCTTGTATCAACACCATACCAATCTCGCAAGTTCTTCAACCATGAGGTTCTTCTTCGTCCTGGACTATGTTTGCCTGCTATTGTTCCTTGCATGATATTTTGTAGCAACCTATATTTGAGATCTCTCATTACATGTCCGAAATATTCCAGCTTTCTCTGCTCACTACTTTTTATGATCTCCCAGGCAACTTCTAAAATTGCATTGATGTATCAACGCAGATAGCAAAACTCTAGTGAAAGTTCGCTAGACATACCATAATACAGAAAGAAGACAGATGGAATAAGATGAATATACACTGGAGGCCATATAGTTGCGAATGAAAAAGAGGAAGTTACAAATGAGATAGTCACATGACTTGAAGAAATACGCAGACCCGAAGTGAATACAAATTGCCTACAATAGAGAAACGTAGAAGAAGGAAGAGGAGGTCTATGTCCAAAATTAAACAGCAAGGGCTGTATAGATAAATAGATAGAAGCACAATGTATCCAAACATCACGGACACATCCAAAGAATGGATGAATACAGAATACCAAAGAAAGTATTGAACTGGATACCGCATGGAAGAAAAAAGCAAGGTAGACCGAGAAAAACTTGAAGAGAAGGAAATGATAAAGACTTAAGGGAGAGGGGAGTTGAAGAAAACCTTTGAAACGACCGAGATAAGTGGAGACTGGAAATCAGAAGACAGCGTAGAACGTTATAAACTTATTGATTGATAAGGTAAATCAGTTAAATGCAAATCTATTAAATTATTATCTATTAAATATTAAAAATGTGATCAAAATTTTAAAAATACAGAAAATATATATGAATCTTCCCACTAGGGTGCATACCAGTCTACTGTAACTCTTTTTTTTTAATTTAACTCCCACATAGGTCTGTATTTACTAATTTGGAAATATTTACTCTTTATTTGAGAAAAATGGTTATCTTAAAGCTGTGGATTCTGTCTCTAAGGTAAAAGGTTTAAAGTTTTTCTAGTGTAGTATCATTTCTAAATAATTTATTATTTTTGACAATAAATAGAAAAGAAAATAAAAAATTTTTTCTTCAAACGTCAAATAATGATGACATTACTTATCTAACTTGATCCTGTCAAAGTTTGATGTCTCATTTCTTTACGGCGGAGGAAAAATGTTGTCATGGGAACAATATGAAACATGTCACAAAGCAACAATACAAATGTCATTAACAACAACTAAACATCATTGTTATTTATAGTAATATTAAAAGTACAATTAGTTAATGAGGCATTTTCAAAATTTAAACCGTGCAAAAATGTTCTTGACTCTTGATACGCATTGGTAATTGTTGATGATACTGATGGTCGAGAGCAACTTTCAGCAATCATTCCCGATGTTAGCTGCTTGCGAACAACAATAAGCTGTCTTTAATAATTGCAAACAACTGTCAAACAACTGTAACCAGGGACAAGCAAATCCCACCGACTTAAATTATTTTAATTTCTAACATCTAGACGACTTTGATAGTTGTCACAGTTAATTTCGAGTAAAAGTAGCGTATGAACTGTACTATTTATGGTTGAAAATTGCTACGATTGAAGAAAAAATAGTATACTTTATTCGGCAAAGAAGCGACTTTTCTTGATTTGCCGTCTATTACGCGCCTCACTTCGTTCGGCGCGTAATATCGGGCGCGTCAAGAAAAGTCATGCTTCTCCGCCTCATAAAGTAATATACTATTTTCATTTGTTTGTACTACTATATTTTGTAGAAAATAATACACCTATTCTTCTGATATCTGGTTGGACATACCTGGCATGTTTTATGTTTTAGATTTATTTAAAAAAGTGCTTTGTAGATTTTATGATTTTGTAGAATTTTACACAAGTGTATTAACCACTGACAAACATTTTACCAGCATCCCATATATCTAGTAGAGATAGAAATAAGTAATATTAATAATGTAAAAATTAGCTTATGATAATTATTAATAGTTTATTAATTTTATTCAAAATTTTTTATTTAGAGCACTGTCACGATTTATATATAAAACGTAATTCTATGTATGTAGGTACATGAATATTGTTAGTGGAAACACATTTTGCTTACATTTTTAGCGATATTGCACCTGCTTTGCTATAAATGATATTCTCGTGTTCGTAAAACATCTCCATGTTATGAATCCTTTTACGTTTGCCATCAAACGACTATTTTAAGTGTTTTTAAAAACATAACCCAAATAACTTGACATAAAACTGCTCTAAAAATTTTAGCCCAAATCTATGAGCAGTATCTTTTTATGAGACGAAACACTTTTAGAGTTAATTGAAAACAATACATTTACAAGCAAAAGAATGCATACTTCAAACAAAACAACTAATTCATTTATGTAGGTATTATAATTTATGTTCGGATAAATTTCGGCGGTCAGGTAAAGGAGTTTTCGGGAAGAACCGCTTTGAGAATTTATAACTCAAGACGTTTAGGCACCCATTTTGAAGCCATTATTAAGCGGGACATGTTCCATTCAGGTTCGGGGTCTCAATATACCTACTTCACTTACTAGTGAGGTATCTTGTTTTGTAGAAATACAAGACCCATCAAACGGCTCTGAAGTCTCAATCTATTTACTCCTCAGTGTCGAGTGATGACAAGTCTTACTCTGTGTAGTATCACCAAGAGGAAAGGAAGGACCTGGAATACTATGGCTTCTTATCCTTTCCCACGGTGCCTTACAAAGGGGCTTCGACTAGCCAAATCGAAGTGTTTTATGCGTAAATTTCATCTCTGGTGGATAAGATTTTTCTTAGATCTATTCTAAAAGTAAAACACATTTTTTAAAGTCGAAATTGACCATCCACGAGTCTAGGTTCGTAAAACGGGATCAGAGCCCCGACAATGGATTCCCAGGTTACAGGATACTCTATATGGAAGCCTGAGCAAGACTTTCCTGTAAATTAAAATGTTTCATATTTATATGTTTCGATATAGGCATCTTTAGATCAGTAAACCAATAATAAAACTCATAGATGTTTTGAGGCGAGGCGATGTCAAATTCTCCAATCTCATTAGATCAGTAAAAGATGAAATCCCCAAAGAAGACCATGATGTCTACGAGATACCTTCTTACAGTTGCTCATGTGCATACATAAGACAGACGAACAGACGAATCCAAAACCGTATTTACGAACATTCTAAGTCTGTAAAAACTAAGTCTGTTCCTTTATTCTTTCTTCGTACATCTGTTTGTCTTGTTTTAGTTTTTTCATGTCCAATTTCTGATTATTTTCCATTTTCTTTCGTGTTTCAAATCTACTCTTAATGATCACCTTGGTCGGACTAGTCTATGGTCGCTACCAGTTGAGAAGCTATTTAGGGATGTTGCGTATTTAACCACAGATTTTTGCGTTGAAGGAATATAATCAATTTCGTTTTTAGTTTCACCATTGGGACTAATCCATGTCCATTTTCTTTGGGGTTTTTCTTAAAGAATGTATTCATTCATATAGTTGCTTCTTCTCTAAGTAATTCATTAATGTGTGTCCTTTATCATTTCTTTTACCGTATCCATGGTGTCTTATATCTACTACATCAAAGATTATACAAAAAATGTGAATGGGACATCAGTGATTCCCAGTTCGGGTTTAGGCAAGGTTTAGGAACACGAGAAGCAATAGTAGCAACACAGGTACTGGTCCAAAATTGTTACAATCAGAGGAAGGATGTGTTCCTATGCTTTTTAGATTACCAAAAAGCGTTTGATCGTGTCCAACACTACAAGTTAATGCAGATTCTCAAGAAAGTTGATATAGACCAAAAAGACATAAGATGCATTGAAAACTTGTACTGGCATCAAACGGCACAGCTAAAAATAGACAATTCTATATCTAAGCCCATACATATAAGAAGAGGCGTTCGACAGGGATGTGTGCTTTCCCCTCTTTTATTTAACATTTATTCAGAAGCCATATTTCAAGAGTCTTTGGAGGATGCAGAGATGGAAATCAAGGTGAATGGAGTATTGATCAACAACATACGATATGCTGATGATGGTGTCTTAATTTGTGACAACATAGTCGATCTTCAACAACTTGTCACTATAATCGGAGAATACAGTGAGCGAATGGGACTAGAGATTAATACCAAAAAGACCAAATTCATGATCATCTCAAGAAACTTGGATGCATTTGAAAACTCCACCATAACACTGAATAGTAAATCCATAGAAAGAGTGAGTAAATTTAAATACCTGGGATCGTGGCTTTTTGAAGACTGGGCATCGGACAGGGAAGTAAAATGTCGCATTGAGCAAGCTCGACAAGCTTTCGTAAAATTCAAGAAGGTACTGACTTGTTCTGAGTTCGATCTTCAACTGAGACTAAGGTTTACTAAGTGCTACGTATGGTCAGTGCTGCTATATGACGTAGAGGGCTGGACACTCAAAACGAGGGATATAAACAGATTGGAAGCTTTCGAAATATGGCTTTATCGCCGTATCCTAAAAATACCATGGACAGCGAAAATCACAAATATAGATGTCCTTAAAAGAATAAACCAAGAACGCCAACTTTACGAAACCATCAAGAAAAGGAAAACGGCGTATCTAGGTCACATCATGCGAAATGAAAAATACCAGTTCCTCCAACTTATAATCGAGGGTAAAATTGAAAGCAAGAGAGGAATGGGACGCAAGAAAATGTCCTGGCTCCGAAACATCAGGCAATGGACAGGGATTAACGACATACAATCTCTGATACTTATTGCAAGAAATAGAGAGTTAATGGAAAATGTGATCGCTAACATCCATTAGTGGATTTGCATCTGAAGAAGAAGAAGAAGATGGTGTCTTACTTTGTCTTCTTTATATAGTTGTTCTCCTATTTTGGCATTGAAGTCCCCAATTATTAGCGGTAACTTTGATTTCTTTTCTTCCACAGCTGTTGTTATGTCTTCGTAGAAATGTTCAATGTCTTCATCGCTGTGGGTACTTGTTGAAGCGTACACTTATATGGTAGAAGATAATAGCAAATACTATGGTTTAAATGGTTCCTCATCCACTCGCAGACGACCAACAAAAATGAAAACAATTAGGAAGTAGATCTTCTTACCATTTAGAGCATCTTAAATCGTAATGATTTCCAACGTTGAAGGACCACCCACTGTACATGGGAAATAAAACCACAAGGGTTAACAATACTTAATTTAATGATTGATTTTTTAATACACTAAGTTGATATCTAGCCAAGGGTTTGTCATGTAAAGTTCTTTTATGTAAACCGCCCGTCACTGTTCAAGCCACACAAGTCCGATAAACACTACACGAACACTGATACAATTTAAATTATACTAATACTACTTATTATTTTGAACCAAGGATATTTCTGCGGTGCTAACCAAGTAATATGCTACAATTATTACTAAGCGGAGTTATACAGAACTCAAACTAACAAAGAATCGACCCATTGGGTCTTAAACTAAATTTATAAGTAAAGCGTCCAGCTTGGCTGGTATACAACGTGACACTTTGAATATTATAACCATACTGATCGATTGTCATGCCTAACTACCACTGAGGGGTTTGAGGGGAACTGGTTCTCGCTTTTTAACCGGGAATTAGTCGGAGAATTTACCTAAGCAGATTTTAAGAATTCTTAGCTATTTAATGCCAGTGGCGTAGCAACGCTTGGATACATTTCTTACTGAAATTTATTCACTTATATGATTTTTAAGAACGTTCTTTTTAATTTAAGCGTCGTGTATGCTACACTATCTGATATGCCCTTGGTAGATTGTATGTATTTACCTACTTTTTTATTTATTATAAATCCTACTCCATTGTTGTTGTTTTCTTCATTCCCTTTATAGTATAGCAAATTTCCTGATTTTAGCTGTATTTTTTGTTCTCCTTTTCATCTTACTTCGGATATAACGATAATATTCCACTGTTTAAAATATTTATATTTTTATATCAATGAATATAATACAAGTTTTTTTCTCTCACTATTACATTTCATATTTTTTCGTATTATATATGGAAAAAATAATCACTGACTATTTGGTTCGCTTTTGCCAGCATGATATTATATTTATAGTTATAATACCGCATAGTGACGTCAATAGAGACCAGAGCCTTTTATATAACCTCTTAGCGGATCCAATGAGTTCGAGCGTAATTCCTCTTTGCTCTTTTTTCGTTTGTCGCAAACCGAACGACCTCATAGATGCTCATAGAATGTCACATAACAGATGTTTCACGTTCGTGTCAATTCAACGAAAATATCTCTATAAAAATGAACGACTACGAAATAAAGAAAACATAGTATGTGCAACAAAGAGTCGACCAAATTGCGATATTTTCGAGCGTCTTGTAGGGTGTATGATTAGTATCAGACAACAATAACAGTGGCGGAACAGAAAACTTTTGTTTACCGGTATTTCGTTTTTAAAATTTTGACTGAAATTTATTGTTATGGGGCAATATTGGAACTACAATTATAAATGTTCGGGTGTATAAATAAAATCTCGGTAAACAGACCAATGTAAGACAATAATTAAAATATGAATGTCTATTATCTTTTTTAAATTTGTTAAGTCTTCATTATATTTATATGTTACAGACAAATGATCTTAAATTTTGTAAAATTGTTGATATTATTAATGTCTTTTTGAGTGTTTATGTATTTTAATTTTTTCAACAGCATATTAACCCTCCGTTAGTCGCTATCGGTCTCACACACCGACGACAGAATTATTCATTCGGGATTTACAAATCACTGTTATTTTTCTATCGCCACTTTCTGTACCTCTCCCTATCAACCAAACTCGTGTTAGTGTACATTCTTACATTTCTGGGTACAGTTGTGTGAGTCTTACAGTTATTTTCGGTGCCAGAGTCCGTAGCGACTAACGGTGTAGCTGTTATTTGTTGCAGAACTTGCAGAACAGGTAAATATTTATCATCTTATTATTACATTTTATCGATAAGTTTTTGTCAATTCTTATTTATAGATGCCCTTTGAAGCCAAACAACTTTGATTCCAACGCTTGTTGGAATTATGGACATGATTCCTACCGACGATGAAAATTATTTTGACGATGAGGGAAGTGAAAGCGAAATAGATCAAATTGAGGTGGGGATGGTGGAAATTAATCGGAACAACATGTGACAGATGAGAAAAAAAAGTGGAAGTAATACCTTAGCGTTTATTGGAAAATATAGCGTTACTAGATGAAAAAAGGCTATTCCACCGTAAAATGTTAGAACAAGACAAGAAAATTATATAGTACGTAGTACAAACTAATGTTTGTATTTTGAGAACAATATGTAATTTAAAAATTAAAACATCAATAAACTTACTTTAACCTTTAATTGTGGCTTATTCCCATTTAAACAGTAATTACTTTAAAATGCCACAATAGCTTCAGAACAATATTGTTATACTAGTGTTTTTCATTTTGTATCTGTTTTTTTTTTTCAATAAAATATTTTCAAAAATATTCCTTAGTTATTCCTATACACAATATAAAATATTTGTATGAATTTTATATTAAAAACAATATTTTTAATCGTCGGTCTCAGACACCGTAGCGACTCTTGATGCTCAGTTTTTCCTAGCGACTAACGGAGGTTAATATTTTTTGGGTGCTCTATTGGTACCCTTAAGCGATTTCTTTTCCTTTTGTGTATAGCTGGTTCCTGTACTCCAGTACTCTTCCTCTATTTTATCGATGACCATTTCTTAGTGCTTCGATGTCTGCATTTCACCAATATGACATCCTGGTGACATCTTGGCGACCTATCTTGCTTTCTTTCATCGCTTTTTTAATGACTTTCTCCAGGTTTTCCACCGTCCGTGATTAACCCCGCATTATGCTCACTCTACATTTAATCAGCTCCTCGTATACTTTCCAGTCATTCCCATCGCCGCATCTACCCCCGACGTCCCGGACGCACGGACGGCCTTAGTGGTCCCGTTCCGGTTATCGAGAACTTGATGTACTGATGTTCAGTTCCGGTGTAGTCTAGTCTGTATTCCTTGTGTCGCCATTGCCACGTCGATGTACGTACCTGTACCTCTCCCAACAAACATAAGCTCTAGACCTGTGTTCAGAACTACTAGGTCTAGAGTACCCACCGAGTCAGTTAGTATCCTGCCGCGAGTATCGGTAATGGGAGATCTGCACTCCGCTGCTTTTGCGTTAGAATCTCCCAGAACTACGTATTTTCCCCCTTTCTGCATGATCTCGTCCATCTTCATCTCCTACTTGCCCACCGTTACGTTTTGAGAAATATAACAGCAAACAAGCCGCGCCCCTTCATCCTAACAATCACATACCCACGTTAGTTTGGAGCACCCTCGGCTCTCGAGTCTCGTTTCCTTTGTTGGCAATTTCTAAACCTTGGACTTCTTTCGCGCTCTCTTTTACACTTTCGTTCTTTTGGACTAATCTTCAGTGATTCCTATTTTCAACCAGTCGGTTAAACTTTGGACATATTCTTGATTTTTGATACACACCGGATCACGTCGCAGTTGAGGCAGCTGGTTGTTTCTTCCTTGCATTTTAGCGCTATGTGACCCTCTTTGCCATATCGGAAGCAACATCCTCTTCTGTTCTGCCCCTTGAAGTGCCATTGTTTGGGTTCAAAGGCGAGACATCTCAGGCATCTCTTTATTTCTACCTAGATTCTATTAGTCGGCAGGATGTATGGTCTACTTTTATCCGTTTCATTTTCAAAATCTTTTCGGCAGCATCTTCATCTACATCGGGACTTATTTAGATGAGAATTTAAATTAAATTTAGTAGAATAAGTGACTGCATTAAGATCATCAGCAAAGGCCACCAGTAGTTTTGATTCTCGACTCGAAAATCACCTTGTCAACTTAACATATGCTACTCTCCTCTGCATACATTCTTATTCCGTTACGTGCATCGTATTCATAAAATATCCGACGTTTTCCAAGGGAATATTTTTTATTTTGTGGCTTCAAATTTTCACATGTATGGAACGCCAGCTCACCTCAAAAACCTCTTTTCGGAGGACCATTCCACCCGTTTCCGTCAGTTCCCAACTTTTCACCCGGGTTAGATACGGGAGTTCCAGTTGGGTTGCTCGATACGATGCATCAGAATAAAAGTGAAAGACGGATTTAAATAGAAGAAGCTGAGTGAAGTAGACAGGAACAAACTCCATGTTTTCTCATTGTACACCTTTGCTTACTTATCCATTTTCTGTTTTTATAGTTCTTTATCCCAAATGTTTAGTTTTGGTGTTGGGTATTTTGATATCCTCCATTATAATGTCTCATAGCCAGATTTTTTATTTTAACTGAATCAGTACGTTATCGATTTGGTTTCTTTACTTTTCTCGAGGAGATCTTAACAGTTCTTTGTGTATCCTCTTAACTGATTTTACGATGTCCCCCATTCCAAAACCACTCTTTTCACAAAATGTATGTGTGGATATTTGCAATTTGCACATATTGTATTGCTTATGTAAATATAATATAGCCTGAGACATATTATTTTAATTCTTTTTCAAGTAGGTAAGACCTTTTCCTAAAAAAAATATTGTTCCTTAAATTTCACCAATATTTGAATACAGTACATAACAATACACTTAGCCTAAAAAAAAAACAAAGAAATGAGACCTTTTATTTTTAGATGACTTAGTACCGTCTACTGCAATTGATTGTCCAGGGAAAAATAGACAGTAAGCGAGGGCCAGGCAGGAGAAGACACTCGTGGCTCCAAAATCTGCGGAAGTGGTTCGGGCTCACATAGGTTGAATTATTCAGAAGCGCCGCAAACAATATCAGAATTGTCATGTTTATAGTCAAAGTTCGCAACGAATAGGGCACTTGAAGAAGAAGAAGAAAGTTGACTTTCATCTTGCAGCAACTCAATAAAGCTTGTTTAAAAAGCAACAAAGTAAAGACCATTAAACACATCAATTCAAGTGATACTAATACTTTTATTCTGTAAATATGACTGATCTTAACAGTTTTTTCTTAACAATTTCTTAATATCTCTGTCATACTACAGGGCATGAATTATTTCGACGTTGTTATTTCTAGATAAAAAAAACATCGTAAAACTTTAATTTTATGCTACTTTTTGATCCAAGATGAGGGCTGCCAAAATTTCTACAAAACTTTAAAACTGTAAATTTTTAAAATAGACAATTCTTAACTAGTGCTAACAGTAGAATCATTTTCGATTTTACTTTTAGAAGTAATACATCAACTTAATACGACATATATCTCTCCAAAGAAAGGGAGAAAATATATAAAAAGTATATAATAGAAGCTTTACCCGAACTTGATGCACATAATGCAGTAGTTTTATAACCATTTGGTGATTTATCACATATATGTCGATAGTTTTTGACAATATATATTAAAGTAGAAAAAGTACGAGCTGTATGTGCCTTATTTACAGGATATTCGTACGTGAACGTCAAACTTTATATTAAAGTATTTGCTATAAGAGATTTTGTATATATAAGTTTTAAATATTTAAGTGATAAATGATGTTTATAATATATAAGATATGTATATGTATAATATAGTGCAGTGCAAAATTTCAAACATACACACTTTGGGTAGTAAATAGTTTCGGTACCATACTTGTTTTGCTCAATATTGCGGGTCTGATTCCCAGTACATCCAGAAATCCCAAACAAATGCAAAATCAACTCTCGAAAGATAAGCACGCATAAGCATAGCAAAACTCGCCTATATACTGTATCGTTCAGAACTACATGTATACTGATGGTCCCAAGGTCCCCTATAGCTAGAAGCATCGAAAAATATATCTATATAAAAGGGTATGGTGAAAATTTACAGCGTTTGTCCAGTAAACTAACCACACCATCTAGGAACGAAATCTGAACTACCAAAATTTGACATTTTAATCATATGTTCTTGAAACGATAAAACTAATTAATAATACAAAAAAGATTACATATTATTATTAATATAATTAATAAATAATATTATAAATGCTTTCAAGGTACGATATATTAAAAAGAATTTAAAGTTTTACGTTAATTTAGATTCAAAATTCTAGCGTCTCCTAGGAAAGAAATCTGAACAGATAAACTGACAGATAAAGTAAATTAAAATTATCTGACATATAAAATATGAAATATTTATTTTCCTAATAAAGTACCAACGAAAAAGTTATCTGGAAAATAAAATGTGTTTATTGTAGTTAGTTATTATCTTGTAGGTTATCGCGAAATCAAAAATACAACCTAAATATTGTTTAGTGTAGGTTAGAGACATGGATATTAAAAGATTTAATAAAATCAGAGAGTATGATCAATAGGATGTTTATTGTTTATAAATTTAGTGCGAGAATAAAATATTTGATGCAGAATTGAACATTTTAATTTTTATATTAAATATTTTATATTAAAACTAAGTAAATGAAAATATGTAAACACCTACTTTTAGAATGATTTATTAACAACTATTTAGAATATTTTCTCAAAATATAGATCACTGTCAGTTTACTTAATCTTAACCTTTTACAGGCCGACAGGGATGCCGTGAAATGGGCAGAGCTTGCACTGCGCAGAGTGAGAAAGTTTAAAATCAAAAAAGGATGCACATACACGAACATTCACGCGTGAATTCACGTTGAATAATCACTGGCTAGATCTTAAAATGTTTGCAATGTTGTCAAGATGTGGATGATCACAGGAATATAGGGAATTTTTAGTATCGTACTACCTAACAAAATGATATTGTTCGGATGCTATTTGCTTGTAGTAGATTATGCAATTTACTATTTTATTTGGCAGTAAGCCACAATTTAAGTTTAAAATTAAATTTATTTGACGACTTCTATTGTTTTTGTTGCTTGGTAAAAAAATTCTTCTAATAATTTAACCTATCTGACTCATTCATATTAAAAATTCAGTCATATATTATATCAACATTTTAAAGTATATGACTTTATTGATATTGCCAATATTTATGATAGGAAATTATTGATATTGCCAATATATATGATAGAAACAGTAAATTGCGAAAGAAATGATAAAGGAATGATTTTTTGGTTAGGTAGAAATAACGTGTAGATCCATAAATAATGATTTGATTCAAATTTATTTATTTAGGTATTTACCAAACAGTAGTAATTATGATGTCATTACAATACAGTTAAGATACTTTCACTTTAAAAGATCCTACTTGGAAAACTTAATTACTTGTAAGTATTTAACCATTCAAAGTAAATATTTATATAGGGCTATAATTATATGATTCATTCATTATATTAACAGTAAGTTATTACAATTCAATTAAAAGACTTTCACTTTAAAAGATTGTACTTGGAAAACTTCATTATTGGTATTTAACGGATTAAAATAAATGTGTATTTGAATAAGACAATAATTATATGATTCAAACTTATGTATTAACAGTAATACATTCGAAAAAATAATTTTTTTAATATAAAAAGTATAACATTATTTAAAATATTACTGAAAATTGTGAAACAATAATAGCACTAAAACAGATTTTTTTACTCATGTGGGTTAAAGATCCTCGGTATCCGATTCTTCATCATCGAATAAATCCCATTCCGAATCACTGTCTCTTAAAGTGATGACAAACTTTTCCATATTATTTTCAATGGTTGCCTGTTGAAGCAAAAATTCTTGTTCGCATTTTTTTTGCATGATTGCATCGGCTTTGCCACTCAGTAGGAGGGAAGAACAAAAAGACTCAACCAATAGAAACAAACAGCGCGGTGGTCCGAAAAAATTACCAGCAAGTGAAAGTGAAGCAATATCTGAAAGATAAAAGAAAACTGCGTATCCTCAAAATTTCCTGGACGACCCACACCACCAACGTAGAGGTATTGCGCCGAATGGGATTCGGAAATCTATTTTATAATTAAGAAACAGAAACTTGAATACCTCGGTCATCTTATGAGACATGATAAATATCGTATACTGCAACTGATAATACAGGGTAACATAGAGAGCAAACGGGACCCGGAAGAAGACATTCATGGCTTAAAAACTTACGACAATGGTTTGGACTAACATCGATCGAGTTATTTAGAATGGCCGCAAATAAAATTAAAATTGCTATGATGATAGCCAACGTCCGCAGCGGACAGGGTACATGAAGAAGAAAAGAAACGAGAACTACAATGAATATAAAAATGAAAGAAAAAATACAAAAATATGAGTAACAGCAGCAAAGAATTGGGAAAAATTCGGAGACAAAATGGAAGAAGACAGCAAAAGTAAACAATAGCCATTGTACAGAACCCTGAAGACAATAAGAACAAAAATAAACAATATATATATATATATATATATATATATATATATATATATATATATATATATATATATAGCACTAAAAATACAATTTTAGAATTAATATCCGAAACAAAACAAACCGCAAAAAGATCGAAACAAAACACTTGAAGAACTATTAACATATATAAACCAAGACCACATTAAGGAAGAAGACAATAATATATTGGAAGATAACACAGAAAATTCACTACAAGAAGAACTAGAAGACGCAATAAAGACGTTGAAGTATGGACAAGCTCCTGGAGAATAATAACAGAAATTATAAAAAAGAACATAGAAAAAAATGGAGAACAAGTATTACTAAAAAGAATGAATAACACGGAAAAATGAAAATATCCCGGAAGATTGGAAAGTGTCACCAATAATACCCATATACCAAAAAGAAGATAGGAGAGAATGTAGTAGCTACCGAGGATTGACGTTGATATGTACATGTATGAAACTCTTCGAAAAAATAATAAACAAACGACTAAGAATAATGTTAGAACACACACAGACGAAGGACAAAGTGGATTTAGAAGTTGTAGAAATATACAGGATCATATATATTTAATTTAAAACAGATAACACAAAAAGCGACAAAAGAGAAAAAGCCTTCAATAACGTACCAAGACAGAAACTACGGAAAATACCAAGAGAAAAAGGAATGAACAACAAGCTACTAAAAATATACAATGAGAACAACAATGTCGTAATTAGTAATAATTCAATATCACATACGTTTACAATACATCGAGGTTAAGACAGGGAGGAGCACTTAGCCCAACAGTATTTAGAATATATAAGGACAAAATTATTAAGGATAAAAGAAAAATGATTAAGAAAATTATGCACAAAAAGGAATAAAAGAACTCTAAAAGGAGAAATGAATAGCAGAGTAGAGAAAACGCTACAATTGTATCTCACAATGTACAATTTATATGCAGCAAAAAAATATATTTGATTTTTATTATACATATTAATAAATAATATAAATTAAAAAATTATCTTCTTACCTTTAAAATTTTTAATTTTAGCAGAGTTCTGAAAAGAACTTTTGTATAGAACAAGTACAACTAAAATAAAAAGAAACAATGCAACACTGTAAAAATATCGAACAGCTACCCGTAGAACGTCCGGCGCACGAATGCCTTTGCTTGAAGTGGCTCAACCCCTACTTTCAAATTTATATATGCGCGGTGACAACTTTATTTCACGAGAACCCTGTCTACCAGTAAAAAAGTCCTTATAAATTCTATAAGGTAATATAAAAACTATATTTTGAGAAAATATTCTAAATAGTTGTTAATAAATCATTCTAAAAGTAGGTGTATACATGTTTTCATTAGTTAGTTTAGGGATTCAATATTTTTATAATTTTAATAATTTAATATTTTAATAATTTAAACAAGAGTTATTAGTGCTAGGGATTTAATAGTAGTAGTATCGGATTCCAAAATAAAAAATATGCGCATAGTACCTAGGTTGTCAGATTCTTTTAATAATTATAAAATATATTCAATTATACATAAAAAATACTCAAAATAATTATACAAAATATTCAGAGTGTAATAGAAATATTTTCAAAACTTTCAATAAGTTGTCTATACAATATATGGATATACAATATATGGATATGTTGATTTTAAATTTTGACATTTTTGTAATTAGTCTTGGGTATGTTTTTCTAAGTACTTACCAGGTAAAAATAAATAATGATGTATTCTTGATAAGAAATTTAAATGGATATAATAGAAATTCATTCTTACAAGAAGATTCTGATTATAAAGTAAAACCATTTTTAAGATGTTCACTAAAGAATCCAATTTCTATATTGAATTTCATATTAGAACCAGATATGCAACGTCCAAAGGAAGTGGCTGGTTGTAATGTTCAAAAGATTTAACCGTTTTAATCTACAGCAATATTCAAGGAGTATAACCTAGCTAGAGATCATGATTGAATTGAGACAATTTTGAAGATAAATTGCTAAATAAAGGCATTACTAACCTTTTTGAAATTATAGATGTTTGAGCTAACCTCATATAATATTTTAGTGTTATGAAAATCCTGAGAAGAATCAATAGACATGTACTATTTTTTATTCGTTATTAAATTTTTCTTTACACAACTTTAATTTATTCCTGCCATCATAAATTGGACACTCAAAAGAGATCTTTATCATCATTGGTACTACAGCTCTATAAAAGAGCCTCGATCTTCTCAAGTTTATTACGTCAGTCAGTTTTATCCATTTCCAACTGTTGCCAGTTTGCTGCGCTTATTTATCCACCATTCTCATCTACATCCTGTCCACAGGTTGTGACATAAGGATTCTTCTAGGAGGGTTGTTCTGCTGTGATCTTGCCAGATGTCCTGCCCGTCTTACTCTTCCTATTTTAATAAGAGATACTTCGTCTTTACCACCAAATATATGTTTATATCTGTAATATATCTCGTAGTTGTAACCTTCTTCTCCAAACATCATTTTCACAGATACCACCGAATATTCTTCTCAGGATCCTTCGTTCAAATGTAAGCAGGAGGTTTTCATCTGCCTTGGAAATAGTCCATGTTTCTGATCCATATGTCAACAATGGTTGTATAAGGGTTTTGTATATGGTTATTTTTGTTTTTTTGCTTTTTATAAGTTTCTGTTTCTCAATCCAAATATGTCGACTCAATCTAAAATAGCATTTCTTTGCTAGGAATATTCTTCGCTTAATCTCGTCCGTCATGACGTTCTCCTTGGTGATCAGGGAGCTTAAGTATGTGAATTTGTCCACCACTTTAAAGGTAGAGTTATTAAACGTGAATTGGTGGCCAATGTTTCTGGCTCTATTGTTGGGTATTGACATTTCTTCTATCCTGCATATTGTGCGGGCAACTAAGTCAATATCATCTGTATATGCCAAAATTTGGGATGATTTATTAAAAATATTTCCTCTGTTGTCTATTTAGGCATCCCTGACCGCCTTTTCCAGAGCTATGTTGAAAAGGAGACACGCCAGCGCATCTCCCTGTCGCAGCCCAACATGAGTTTCAAATGCCTGTGATTGTTCGCCCTGTATTTCGACTATGCAAACAACTTTACGCATTGTAGCCTAAACCAATCTTAGCAGTTTAAAAAAAGATATAATAAAAAATATTGTGATTCTTTTGACAATTAATTAAATTTTGGTGTGTTCCGAAATAGATATGACCTTACAGATAAGTAACCACAACATAATTTGACGTGAAAAGACGGGTAAATTTTATTTTATGAATAAATGTCTATCCTTCAGATAACAACTATCTGTCAGGACAATATTTATTTGTAGGTAAAAAGACGGCCTTTCATGCAAGGAGTTTATTATTTTAAAAATGTAATTTTAAATTTTTTTAAAAATTTTTTTGATCGTAAAAAATTGATGTGATTGAAGTAATCGGGAAAAAAAATAATACAAATCTCGAGCTTTCTCAACAAACGAATTGCCAAACTAGAATTACGCTGGTTAGATACGTAGGTTGATTTCATAAGACGACTTTGCGCAAAAAGTTCAGCGACCCTCCAAATGTAGAGGGCCACTGAAGTTAGTTAGTTAGTTATTTAATTAAACTTGGAATCAACATCTTATTTAGTGCGTTTACATACACTTCTTATTACTTTACCCCCCCCCCCCCACATAATTTTATACAAATACAAGTCATCACATTTTGATCTCTTATTTAATTTTTTACCCATACTGTATACTCAGTTTATTTCCTAATTCATTTCAAGTTTAATCATACAAACATAACTTATATTCATTTGATACAATATTTCATTGACATCAAACCAACTATATATACATATTCATTCATACATACATAAATATAAAATTACATTTCTTTTTTTATTAAAAATTCATTTCATGCGAAAGATATATATATATATATATATATATAATATATATATATAATATATATATATATATATCTTTAATTTTAATCATTTTTAATTTCATCTGATCAATACAATTCCTTTTACAATTTATAATATTTACCTACAGGTAAGATTACATTTTACTCATACTTGCTCTTATTAATAAATTTAATGTCAAGATATAGCTGATATAGGAACTTACGGGGTTCTTCATACCTGCCTCAATAAAGGGACGCTTATATTCTGGGAGGAATTGTATTTATGACATTATTACGATTATGCTTAGTGCAAGTTTTGGCCAGGTTATTATACTTTATTTGGTACCTCATATGTTAGATAAAGTGACTATATTACACAGATAAAAAACATCATGGGCGTTCTGGGAAAATCCACTAACTCACAAAAGTAAAGTTTTGAGAAAAACGCATTTAAAGATTTCTATACCTCTTAAAAATCAGGAACACTGGTTGGTCAAGTTCTGGTACCTGGATATAATTTGGATGTATGTTATCCACAGGTGGTGTGCACATGCATGTAAAAATATATTGAAACACATTATTTTATTGATGAAAACTGTGAAAAGAGTTAGTTGATTTTTCTTGTCATTGAATGCACCTATTTAATATAACGGTTGAAACATTTAAATGTATAAATTAATATTTATGGGGTAAAACCTTTTATAAGAAAAGACAAAAAAGTCTTGAATATTTATATTATCAAAAAAAACAGATGATATACATAGAGATAAGTGCAGACACTAAGCGTTTCGATCACTCATGTCATCTTCGGTACCACTCTTCTCAAAACCGGTTTCAATTATGACATCTGTTACCAGTTTTGATGTGGAAGAGACCTGTACCAACCCTGAAATTCATCTAGTATAATGTTGTTTTTGCCTAATTTCATTAAATCCGTCTTTTTTTTAATACTAATAGGTAGCTCTTTTGTGTGAAGCTTGATTATATCTTTAGGTTGATTTGGTGGCCTCCCCTATCCGTAAATAGGAAATGCGCGGTAGGAGTCGGTATGTCTATACTTGTATTGAATTATGCCTGATTCATGCTTGGAATATTTTAAGCTTTTAATCAGTAACCAATTAACAACCTTCCCAGTTTCGTCTTTAGATCTATTTTTAATCAGATTTAGATGCTGTCAGTTCAAAGGGCTGCCAGATGAGTAATACATTGGGCCAACATCTGAACTTGGTATCTGTAACACAGATTGTAGACCAAATATTTCATACTTCTTCTTCTTCTTCTTCGGGTTCCTTCTCCTAGCGGAGGTTGGAAATCATCATCGTTATTTTAACTTTGTTGGCCGCATTTCTGAATAATTCTAATGAGCTGCAGCCGAACCACTCTCTCAAATTTCTTAGCCAGGACATTTTGCGTCGTCCTGGGTTTCTCTTCCTTGTATCTTCCCTTGCATAATCAACCTCATTAATACGTACTTCTCACCCCTCATTAAATGTCCCAGATATTAAATCTTTCTAATTTTAACAGTTTTTATGACTTCACATTCTTTCTTCATTCTTTGTAACACGGGTACACATCCTTTGTAATAAGGTTACGGTTGCAAAGTAATTTCTTCAATTTTATGAACGTGTTTCTTGCCATTTTTATTCTAGATCTGATCTCCTTTACTTGATCTCCATCTTCGGTTAGCCACGTTCCTAAATATTTATATGTTTTTACTCTTTCTATCGTTGTATTATTGATGATCAGGTTATTTACATTTTGTGGTTTTTTTGAGAATATCATTGATTTCGTTTTCTTGAGATTCATTTGCAGTCCGTAACTTTCACATGCATTGTATACATGTTGTATTATGTACTGTAGATCTTTCATGTCACTTGCAAATATGACAGTATCGTCGACATATCTAATATTATTAATGCTATTTCCGTTGACATAAATACCTTCCACGATATCCAATAAAGCCTCTTGAAAAATCACTTCACTGTAGACGTTGAATAAGAGTGGTGAAAGAATACATACCCTTGTCGAACTCCTCTAAGTATACTTACTTCCTCTGTCAGTTTTCCTTCGACTCTTAATCTTGCTTTCTGGTTTTGATACAGATTCGATATAATTTGTAGATCTCTACTATCAATGTTTTTAGTCTTAAGAATACTTAAAAGCTTCTCATGTTGAACTCTATCAAAAGCTTTCTTGAAATCTATAAAGCAAGCATATATGTCCTGATTCATATCCAGGCATCGTTGTGTCAGAACATGGACTCCAAATAATGCTTCTCTAGTTCCTAGACCCTTTCTGAAACCCATCTGTGAATCACTTATTACTTGTTCTAATTTCATGTGGATTCTGTTATGTATGATTTTAAGGAAGGTTTTCAATGTGTGGCTCATTAACGCAATTGTTCGATAGTCATTGCAATCTTTAGCATTTGTGATTTTTGGAATCGTCACAAAAGTTGAGAGAAGCTACTCTTTGGGTATGTGTCCCGTCTTGTATATGGAGTTAAAAAGGTCTACCAAGACATCAATATTATCTTCATTAATTAATAATTTCATACACAAAAATATTATTTTAGATAATTTTTTCTTTACCTGCTTGTTTTGCAGAGTAGCAGTCATCTCTCTTTTGTAAATGACACTGCAGTGTCTCTTTATCTAGGTTTTCTGCTATAAATGGCTTATGCATTTCACATATTAAGCACTAATCCTTTTTTCGGCTTAAAAAATGAAGTTTTTCTTTCTTCTCTAGTTTACCCGTTTCGTATACAACTGACACATTTTTGATATAGACAAATTGCTATCCAAATACTGCCTTTTAGTGACTCATCGGGAGTAATGCGATTCCATTGTGGGAAAACTTTCTATGTGACGTTTTATCTCGGCGATAACTTCAGGCTTAGTTTGATTGGCAGGAGATGACATCCCATTTTACAACATTTCATTACCAACAAAATTTCCATAGATAAACTTCTATGTTTAAAAGCATTTAGAACACAGTTACCAATGTTAATTGTTTTTAAGATGAAAAGCTGGCATATACGACGTTTGGTTTTATTCTTTTAAAAATGGTATTGTTTAGAATTTTGACAAATAACTAAGTCATTATTTTGTCTGACAAAAACAAGATTCTAGTATGCTAAACACATCACTTTCCTGTGTTCTTCTGTGAAGTCCTCGTGACATTTAAAGCGACAATTTTGACAATAAACTGGTTGGGGTGTCTTAGCTGGTCGTTTTGTTTTTCTTAATTTAATAATCTGAACCCTGACTTTGTCTTTTCCTAGCAACATTACATTTCCAAGTTTTAGGATTGGTTTCTTTTCACCTATTTAATTTTTTGATTGGACTCCTACTAGTTTCAGAGCTGTTCGGCTTAGACATAGATTAGAGATAAAGCTATATAATATTAAGTTTCATACCAAACAGTGGAGTTGTAGTTCTACCTACTCCTAGTACCAACTACCTACTGTAGTTGTGCCTACTCAGCATCCTCTACCATTTTACACAATAACTGTTTTTTGCTATAAATTCTAAAGAATTTTATAAACTCACCACGTTGCATCGACGTCCAAACACAATTAAAATTAATGAAGTGTTTAGCAAACATTACCGCACTATTTGGAGTTAGTTGATTCTCCTTGTCCCAGGTTCTACTATTGCAGCTTGTATAGGCAACTAAAATTACAGTATGTGCAATTAGTTGATTTTTCCTGTCAAGCTTTGTAATTGTTTGTAAATAAAAATCAACTAAGTGCACTTAATTTATTTCTGCTGTATAAAAAATTCCGGTAAAGGAGTTAGACTAAATCGTGGTTCAGATTTAAAAATGATGAATGACCAATTTGAAGATATAGGGTTTTTCCTGTTAAAACATTGATATTTCTGAATATAATGGTAATACAATCTCAAAATTGAAAAAAATGGAGTTAGTGGATTTTCCCAGAACGCTTAGGAATAATAAATACGGCTTGAGATTGAAAAGATCCAATATCTCTCTAAAAAAGTTTTGATAAAGTTCAATCAAATTAATTTTTATTAATCATAAACATTTAAAATACATAATGATATTTTAGTTGGGATGTGATATACTTAATTTCTTATCAGCCTTATAACAAATACAACTTACTACTTAAGAAAAAAGAAATATTGTGATTTTATTTTTCGATACATTACCACTCTAAATGAACATTAGCTTGATACTATTTCCGAGATTCTGTAAGTTTACTTTTAAGAAAAGAAAACTTTATCATCAATCTTCGCCGCAACATCAATCAAAAAAAGATATAAGACGAGAAGTGACAATGGTGACTTTTCGTCTTATTTGCTCTTAAAAATATAACAACTGCAAAGTTTCCTATTTTTACGCTTTTAAAAATATTTAAGTTAATGTTTTGGTATAAAGCCTTTCGTCATGATACAAATAAGAAATAAAAGTATGTTTGACTTGGCAGTGAATTGTCATGATAAATGTATATTTTAAAGATATATTGTTTATAAATATATAATTGATGGATTCGACCGTTACTTGATGGAAATTCATTTGATGATAGACAATGTATACAATAAAACACAGAAAACTTTGTTTTCAAACTTCCACAAAATTTATTTTAACCTCTTATCACTACAGATGTTTCGGCTGATTGCTACTCTCAAGTGATCTAGTTTTGGCTTGCGTTTACACTTTATATCTCTAATGAAATAGGTTGAGGAGGGGAGAACTGTTTGTCTCAAGTTGGTCATTCAGAATTATATCTGTGTTTTTTTTAATTGTGTTGATTTCGATAGATTCTAACAAAGATAGCTTAAGGCCTTTATTTTGAATGTGAAGAATTTTAAATTTGTCTTTAAAAGAATAATTATGATCTAGAAGGTGAAGTGCGTATGTCGAATCTGTTTTTCTATTATCGAAAGCCCTTATATGTTCTGCTATACAAGAGCCAAAATAAAAAACACTTACATAGTGGTGTGTACAAACTTAAATGTGGCGACTACCCAAAAACTTACATCGGTCAAACTGGTAGAAACTTTAATAAACGAAGAGCAGAACATAAAAGGGCTTTCAATAACCAAAAAAACAGATTAGACAGACGCACTTCACCTTCTAGATTATAATCATTCTTTTAATGACAAATTTAAAATTCTTCACATTCAAAATGAAGGCATTAAGCTATCTTGGTTAGAATCTACGGAAATCAACGAATTAAAAAACACAGATATAATTCTGAATGACCAACTTGAGACAAACAGTTCTCCCCTCCTCAACCTATTTCATTAGAGACTATAAAGTGTAAACGCAAGTCAAAAATAGATAACTTTATACGCAGAAGGTTGCGTTTCGATTTAATTTGAGTCTCTTACCACTCCCTGACACGTGTTTCTGGGTCTACCTGTCATCAGAAAGAGTTTTTAAGAACACTCAAACCAAATCAAAACGCACCGATTACTTTGGCAGTTATGAAAATAACTGCCAGAGTATGCAACTAGAGACCTCTAGTGAGGAAAGATGAAGATACGTCGATAGCAATTAAAGTAAACTGTATACCCAAGCTTAATGATGACGGGTATCCTTCAGTACATTCATCAACCTTCTTCGTATATTTATCGTCCTTACTCGACTCAATGAGTACAAGAATGATGGTAATTTATATGAGTAAATTGTTGGTGCATAGTGGAATATTATTTCCAGCATCGCTCTGAATGGCTTGATTAAATTTGGCTTTAGTTTATTTTTAAAATAGGAAATTTAATATTTAAATTTTAGTTAAGCGTTGCTTAATCCGGCCTACCGTGGATCAGGTTGGGAAAATTTCCTAATGTGGGCCCTTTTTTGGCTTGTAAAAACAGAAGATCTAACTAATTTTAAAGATTGGTGGCAGAAGAAGAAACTGCTTCCAGAAGTGCAGTACGAAACGCAAAACTACACTTCAATATTAGCAAATTTTTATAGTATATTTACGAGAGTGGAAAAAGGGTTTTGTTACTGCTTGTGAATTTATAGAAGGTCCCTTCAATCATACATTTCAGATTCAACAGCCTGGAAAAATTAGTATCTTTTTTTCGTCAAAACCTGCCTATCCATTAGGAAAAGTGTCCATTAAATTGAAAAAAATGCAGGACATCAAAAAATGTTTTATATTTGTGGAAGAACAATACAAAGAATTTTATAATTTAATACTTCTTTGACCTACTACTGCTAATAAGTAACTGTGGAGAGTTTTTTGTAAGGTTTATGAATAAAGTTTAGCGTATGATAGATAAATTGATTAATTAATTTTATCAATGCTATTCAGAAAGCTTACTTAAAAAGTGTATCATAGAAAGTACAACTTTTATTTGTAAACTAAATCCATTATTGTGCGGTGTTAAAAATACCTTTACTCAGCATTTTTTTACCGCAAATCTATTTCAGTTTACAATATAACTGTTTTTTGCATGTGTTTAAAAAATTTTTTTGGACATGTGTCGTTTCTGCATATAGCGATTCAATTGTATGCATTTTTATTTTGGTACTGGGTGTTTTCTTTCAAAAACAACCCAAATCCCAGTTTACACCTCGACTAACAAATGAATTTGGTAGTAAATTTGTTTAAAAACTTATATTTTAAAGAGAAAGTTAGGGAGGTTCGTCAAATTAAACTTGAATTATGTTTTGTGTATTCACTGAAAGGTTTAAAATACCGGACGTAGGTACAAATACAAAGTAAAGTTAAATGCCATAATGGAGTTATATTCTAAAAGTTTATTGTGGTATAACATTCAGAGCAGAAAATAACACTACCAGCGATTAGCCAGTTTATGTATAAAGTCGTATACGTTTAAGTATTACTTAACATTTTACGGTTAGAGTTGTTCTTTTAAAAGCTTAAAAATAAAACAGCAAAAGCCACACCCTATATTAAGATAGAATTTCTTCTTTCTAAGAATACAATACAAACTACACATCACTAAGAGAAACATTTATGTTATAAATTATAAGAAACAATTTTTTAAATAAATTTCGTTTTCAAGTTTGATGAAAACAAGGTAAGATAACCTAAATATAAGACACACCAACACAGAAATGAGATGTGAATCCAAGACATGGTATACGACGCTTGATCAAAACTGACGGTTATGACAATGCCAAAATTAGGTAAGAAGATGTTACAAATTAATAAGAGAAAGGCCAAAAGCCAAGTGTTAATCTTTTAAAGAGAAATTACATTTAATGAAGATAAAGTGTAGTGAATAAGAATGTTTATGAATAAAATAAACTGTCAAACAACAGGGAATGTAACCAATACAAAAGAGAATATAAAGCTTACTTGAAACACTACAAGAGAATAGGCGTAGCTCAAGAGAATGAGAGTTTTGCTCAGAGAGGAGGTCAGCACGTTTGCTTGCCTGTAGTAACTTAAGGTTAGATCAATCCTAAGATAATCTTGAGATGGAAGCCACGGTGAATTTTGAATATTATCACTCCAATTTGGGATATATGTAGTTATATACTAACTGAAAAATAAAAGATTATGGGAATAGAAATAAAAGTCTGAAATGCTTTATACACTATATTATAATCTTGATTTACTTATATCCCTTCTTCTTCTTACTTCTTACGGATTTCCGGATGTTGGCGATCAACATGGCTATCCTAACTTTGCTTGCTGCTATTCGGAATAGTCCGGTTGTCGATGTATTAAACCACTTTCTCAGGTTTTAGAAGCCAAGATACGCTTCTTCTCCCTGGTCCCCTCTTTCCACATACCTTGCCCTGAAGAATGAGTTGCAACAAGCCTTATCTGTCATCCCAACAGGCATGATATTCTAGTTTGCGCCCTTTGATGGTGTTAATAATCTCGCATTCCTTGGAGTTCTGCCAGCGCTTGCTCGAAGATATATTCAGAGTATATATTAAATAACACCGGGACAGAATGCATCCTTGCCTCACTCTCTATATATGGAGACTACCTCTGTCAATTGGTCATCCACTTTAATATTGGCTGTTCGGTTGTAATATAAATTTATAGATGATTCTCAAGCCCCTATCATCTAACCCCACTTCTTTCAAGATGTTTATAAGTTTATCATGCTTTACTCAATCAAATGCCTTTTTGTAGTCGACAAAACAAATATACACATCATAGTTAACATCCCTGCATCTTTGCATAAGCACTTGGACAGCGAATAGAGCCTCTCGGGTGCCTAAGGAATCGTGAAATGCAAACTGCTGCATGATACTTGTTCTTCGCGTTTTTTATATATTCTGTCATGTATCGCTTTCAAGAACGTTTTAATTAAGTGGCTCATTAGGATAATTGTTCTGTAGTCTTCGCATGTCTTGGCATTTACTATTTTTGGTATGGTCACGAAGGTCGACTTTAACCAGCTTTGGAGTATTTTTCCAGTTAGGTACATTGTACAACATATTATGTTGTTGAATACAGTTGTTATCCATTTTATTCCCTGTTCATCCATAAGTTTTAGGAATTCTGCACAAAACTCGTCATTCCCTACCGCTTTACCATCTTTAGTTTTTTAATAGCTGACGTGACTTCTTCAATGGTAATCGGGGGTCCTGTTTGGCATTCAGTGTCTTCAATGGTATTCTCCCTTTCATCTGCAAAAGTTACTTCGACATAATTCTTCCAAGTGTGTAGTTTTTCTTCCACAGTTAACAGTGATTTGCCTTGGTTATCTGCCTAACACCCAACTCTTCTAGGTTTGTATAAGTCTGCAGCTTCTTTAACTTTTTTGTGCATATTAAATGAATCGTGTTCATGTTGCAATTGCTGTATTTCCACACACGGTTTTCTTAGATGTATATCCTTAGCTATTCTAATAGCTTTTTTGATCCTATTGTCGATTCTTTTGTATAATTACATGTCTTGATCCTTAAACTTTCGCCTCTCTTCCATCATATCTAGAATCGCATTTTTCATCCAGGATTTCTTCTTTATTATTGGTGGTTTGAGAAATTTTCTCTCGTATGTCTTTTGAAATTATATGTAACCTAAACGATTAACTAAAACGAGTACAAATACCATTTTTATCGCTACCGCAAGATGCGATAGTTTGACTAATTTTACTACAGCATAGTTGAAAAATTACGTACATGCCCCTGGGGATACGTGATGCAGTCAAGGTGTTAAGATCAATAACGGTATTTACGGCACAAATTGCCTCCAATAGATCTCTGGTAAGAAACAAACATCATATTTAGATTTTACACTAAAGATAAATCTTAAAATTTCCACAAACAATTTCTCTGATTTTCCTGAGTATTGGTTTGTGTTGATTGTTGCCAAGCAAGGTTATTGACAGATGTAATGAGTAACATAGTTTAGAAAATGAAGTGTTTTTACTTTTAATAATTTTTTAACCGTTAACTAAATAATTATGTTATATAATATTATAATAATAAAATTTATTATAAAAAAAGTAAAGCGATTAAAGGTGGTTGTAAACTGATTTTGTTTACAACCCTGTAATTTTCAAAATAGTATATTTCCCCCTGTTCATTAACTTTACTCCACCCTGTAGGCCAAGACGTTCATTCATTCCAATACATTACAAATAAATTCTAACGGTACTGGATAATCTCTAACGGTACTCGGACCCTATGAACAATTACTTAGTACCCGATTTAGGCGACCGATGGTCGAAGAAATATAAAGCCTCTCTCTGTTAGCAACCCTCGCGGGAGAAGGATGTGCTCTTAATACTTAAATTTGTGATTTTGGTAATTGCGATTCTCAGAGCGTTCTCTCTCAAGTGTTTAACAATAAGGAAAGTTGTCTCCGCGATTGTGAAACATAACAACCTTATGTAACCTTTGTGTATATTATATATTGTACCCGTTCTATAGTGTGTTTTTGTGTTAAGTATAGTACGTAGAAAAATAAATATTAGCTACAAGTTACTTGTATTCTTTACGTACAATAGACATCAAAATAATACAGTCCACTTAAAAACCCCAGAGAATACCGGCGATATAAGTTCATAGCAGATCAAAAGCACGTGGAATCGCCACTAATTCCACCCCCAACGCCGGCATTTTCTCCATGGTCTATCTTCGAACCGGATGAAGGATTCTCTATAATCAGCTTTACAATTGAAGCCCAATCGAGTTGAAAGGTGCACAGCAGCAGCCGCAAGAAGCAGACGCAAGTAGACATAGGCCTCCCCGAAAGCCTAGTGTATCGAGGTAAACTCTTTCTTTAATAAACAAAGTGCAGTGATAGCATTAACCGCATAAACAGATTATTTTCTCAGAAGTGAATATAATTAAGTAATTTAGAACATAAAATTTAGATTGTATAAATTTGAGAAAGCTATGCCGGTCTGGTATATTTTTTTTGTATGTTTCTGTATGTTTCAGGTGATGCTACGAGAATAATAAAAGCTACAAATTAGTTGTTTTATTTTGCATGTCTTTATTTATTTCATCGTAAACCAGATTGGCATATGCATTATTTAATTTTGTATATAATATTAATATAGAACCGTAGATTATCAATCAAGCTATCACTCTTCTCATAATATTTGGTGATTCTGTTACAGTGTGAGTCACAAAGTTGCAATTAAATATAATTTAATTCTTGATTTTTTACACATAATAGAAAACTTAATTTACATATTGCTTCATAGTATATTTTAATGTAAAATTATTTATATTGAATAATTTATTTTATGTTGTGTACTGTTACTCTCATTTGGATTTAGCAAGAATATTTCTTTTTATTTCTCGTTCTGTGTCGGGTTAAGCGTTTACCCTTTTGTATTTCTCTAGAATTATTGTTAAAAAAAATATATATATCTCTCTGCATCTCTCTCTCTCTCTCTCACTCTGTGTCTTATCTTTGCATTTTACTTGAAGGGTTAGTTCAGCAAAAAATAATTCTCTTTTTTAGTATTCTTAATATAAGTAGTTCTTAGCAAATTCGCAGTCAACTCGTTGTTTGTAAATACAAACATGGACACTCTTAAGAAAAAGCGTAGTACTTACAAGGCGCAATTCACCCGCATAGAAAAGTGGTACAGCGCTAATACCTCTTGTGCTGATAAACATCAGTTGATGTCTCGTATAGATATTCTCAATGAGAACTTAGCTAAATATGACTCCATTCAAAATGAAATTGAGTTACTGGACTCACCCAGTGACTCCGAAGACAGAGAGGAATACGAAAATAAATGTCTGGATCTAAAATGTACCCTACAAGCTCAAGTCGAAGCCTTAAATCAGGTGTCTTCTCGACCAGATCCTGGTCATTTTCCTCGTAGTAGCCACTCTCATATAAATATTAAGCTACCAAATATTCACTTACCCACATTTAGTGGAAATTGCATCGAATATCCTTCGTTTATCGACTTATTCAGAGCCCTAATTGTCAATAATTCACAGTTATCATCAAATGTTGAGAAATTCTTTTATTTGAAATCATATCTCAAGGGAGAAGCGTTAAAAGCTAATTGATAGGTTGCCGGTAACTGATGATAATTTTGTCATAGCTTTAGATTTATTACACAGCCGGTATAGTAATCAACGGCAGATAATTCGCTCTTATTATCAGCAGTTACTAGCCACTCCTACATTACAAAAATGTACTTCGCAATCGCTGAGACAATTTGTTGCAAATTCTAAGGCAATTTTCGATGCCTTAGACACGGTAAAGTTAAGTAAAGCAGAATTGTTTGAATCCTTACTTGTTCATTTATTGGAACAAAAACTTGATTACAGCACCCGTCGCTCATTTGAAGAGCAAGTTTCAGCGAATCAGCTTCCTTCTATTGATGACTTTTTCGATTTTTTGAGTAAGCGTTGTGTTGTTCTGGAAATATCACCTCTGAGAATTCCACTGCGGCCCAACAATCCACGTCTAAAGTGACTAGATTCCAAGGTAATGACCATTCTCACCCAAGTAAGTTCAAGGTAGCTTTTCACTCACAATCAAACCCCTCTAGTCAAATGGATTCAAAATCAAAGCCATATACCCCACAGTCCAAAGGATGTAGTTACTGCTTGCAGCAAAATCACCGCATCTACTCATGCACTAAGTTTTGTTCATTGTCTGTATCTGATAGAATTGAATATTCAAAGGTCAATAAGCTCTGTTTTAACTGTTTAGGTAGTAAGCACTTTTTACAAAAACTGTGCGTCAAAGTCTTCCTGTATCCCTATGCCACTCGAGGCACCATTCTCTCTTACACAACACTCGCAGCTCACCAGCTAACACTCATACTGCAATTGAGCCATCTAATCATTCACTTAACCACGGAGAGTCTTCCACTCGTCCTATATCCCATACTCTTCTGTCAACTCAGCCAGAAATTGACCAGTCCAGCGTCGTAAATCAAAATGACTTCACTTCACGCTCAACTGTACTATCGACCATCACCACACATGATACTCACGTCTTGTTGGCTACAGCAAAAGTTCACATTTATCCACTAAATGGACGACCTATTCTAGCCAGAGCCATTCTGGATTCTGGAAGTCAAAGTTCAATTATCACTGAGTCACTGGCTAAATCAATAGGATGTAAACGGCATCCTTCTAGTCTGCATATCTCGGGAATCCTTAATGAAAGTAATGTCATTAAGGAAAGAGTTACTATAGATATCTTTCCTCGCAATTCTTCGGCTAAGCCGTTTACTCTTTCTTGTGCAGTAATACCTTCCATTACAAATTGCTTACCTCAGATAGCCATTGACATAAGAAAATTCAAAATTCCCTCTCATATATTAAATAGGCTGGCCGACGAAGATTTCGGTAAACCAGCTGACATTGATTTGCTCATAGGGGCTGATGCTTACTATGAGCTGTTGCTACCAGGACTTGAAAAGTTGGGGAAAGGATTGCCCTCTCTTATACAGACACAGCTAGGATGGGTTGTGGTCTGGCTCTGTACCACTCAGTTATCTTCAACCCCAATTTCGACCTCACCCAAAATCGTACACATTTCACTCGACCCTTGGTTTTCAAGAAACTGAGGAATCACTTAATGAAACGCTAGATCGCTTTTTCCAACAGGAGCAAGAGCTTGATGTTTCTAAAAGTTCGGAACAGATGAGCTTGCCGAAGCAATCTTTGTTTCGACCACTAAAATTCTGAAAGACGGCCGCTACCAGGTCGACCTCCCTCTCATTCACCCTTTAGCTCACAAAGAATTGGGCGATTCATTTATGTGTGCTAAAAACAGATTCCTTTCCCTTGAGAAGAGATTTGTCAAGCATCCTTTCCTAAAGGAAGAATATAGAAAAATTCTGATGGAGTATGTTGAGCTGGACACGGAAGGGAAGTCCCTCTGGCCCTTTGTAACTCCAAATTTGAAAATAAATACTTTGTCCCACATTTAGCAGTTGTACGAGACCAAAGCTCTACAACGTAAAATGAGAGTCGTTTTCGACTTTTCGGCTAAGACCACTTCAGCTCTCTCACTAAACGATATCACTCTCCGTGGTCCCAAGGTTCAGCCCGAACTGTTTGAAATTCTTACGAGATTCCGAACTCATAAATTTGCATTTACTGCTGACATAACGAAAATGTATCGGCAGGTGAAACTAAACCCCTCCTTTCACTTTCTACAGAACGTTTTGTGGCGAGAAAACTCCACAAGACCAATTCTCTTGCATTGAACTTACTACAGTTTCATTTGGTCAAAAGAGTGCTCCATATCTGGCCTGTCGAGTTCTGAAGGACATTGCTCAAAATAACCTCTTGTTCAACGGCAGTGAAAGACACCCTATTATATCAGACTTATGTGGATGATATCTTATCAGGCAGGCTGTAGTACTGAAGAAGAAATCATTTCACTCGCATCGTTCGTTAAGCTCTACTCTTTCATCCCGCTGGCTTCAGTATACACAAGATCAGATCCAATTTATCTCTTGCTGCGTCCCTCTGCAGAGTTTAGCAGCGCGTCAAAGGACATTCTTCCTGAAAAAGGGCCATGCAAGGTGCTAGGCATTAAGTGGGATCCCGCAAACTGATGTATTCCAAGTTGCCATTCCAGAGTCGCTTACTGTTAGTTCACCTACCAAACGAAAAATTCTCTCTGTCATAGCGCAGTGCTATGATCCTCTAGGTTTTGTTAATCCTGTAATTGTTCACCGGAAAAGTTCTAATGCAAACAAATATGGGCCAAAAATCTCTCTTGGACCAACACTAATAACACTGATCCCGATCTTTTAGACAGTTGGTTTAAGTTCTTGTCAAGTTTAACAAACCTGTCCTCCTTCTCGATTCCTCGGTGCATAATAGAATGTAAAAGACGTAGTACAAGTCGAATTACATGGGTTTTGTGATGCCAGTACTCAGGCATATGGGATGTTGCATGTATTTTAAGAGCAGAATACTCAGATTCATCTGTGTCATCTACACTTATTGCTGCAAAATCGCGTGTAGCTCCAGTGAGGAAGCCTCTCACTATACCTAAACTAGAGTTATGTGCAATGGTTCTCTTAACCAGTCTTTACACAAAGCTTTATTCCCATAATATCTCGTTCTTTTACCATTTCTGACAGTATCTTGTGGTCAGACTCCATGGTAGCTCTCTCTTGGGCGCACTCACCTCCCAAAAAATGGTCCACCTTTGTGGCAAAACAGGGTGGAAATTAATCCAAAACACTAACCCTTCCCCAAAGTGGAAGCACATAAAGTCTGAACTCAATCCCGCAGACCTCTTATCTCGGGGCAAGCTTTCAGATCAGGCCAGATCCTGTCTGGGCATCTGGACCATCATTTCTACTTGATCTATCTAGCGATTGGTTTAAACATAGCTCGTTTGAGCTATGGTCAATCTCCCTGAAGAAAGAAAAGAGTTAATGTATGTACCAAAACTCAGGAAAATTGTTGGATCAAATATATAAACCGATTCTCATCATTCACTAAACTCATAAAATCCATGTCGTAATACGTCGGTTTGTGTACAATGCCCGACATAAAGACCGCTTATCTGGTCCTTTGTCTCCTAAGATATTGCAAGATTCCAGACTATTCCTAATAAGTCAAGTTCAAGCCATTTTCTTTAAGTCCGAAATACTATCTCTGACGCAAGGTCAATTGTTACTTAACAAGCAAATTGCTTCACTGAATCCCTTCATTGACAGGTCCACCATTACTTAGAGTAGGTGGTCGACTCAAGTATTCGGATGTACCCTTTGATCAACGACACCCCCTAATGCTCCCTGCCGCGTAATCACTTCACGACACTGCTGCTCACCTCAGAGCATCAGGTCTGGGACATGCAGGATCTCAAACCACCTTAAACAATGTCCGCTTAAGATATTGGCCCCTTGACGGACTTAGGTGTGTAAAACGTATAATACACTCATGCAACACTTGCTTTAGGTTTAATGCCATCGCCTCAACCCAAATTATGGGAGATCTCCCTCGTGAACGAGTCACATTGAAAAGACCTTTTGAAAATACAGGAATAGATTTTGGAGGCCCCTTTTGCATAAAGTCCTCTTCCTTAAGAAGAGCCCCTATATCTAAAGGCTACATAGCATTATTTGTATGTTTAGCTACCAAAGCAGTCCATTTAGAAGCATGGTCTGACCTCACGACAGACGCCTTCTTGGCTTGTCTTAAAAGATTCATAGCTAGACGTGGTATCCCATCCTATTTTACAGTGACAATGGAACTAATTTTGTCGGTGCCAATAACCATCTCACTCTTCTTAGAAAACATTTCTCAACACAGCCTCATGTGTTGCACGAGTTCCTTGCTTCTCAAAATGTCACTTGGAAATTTATTCCTCCAGATCCCCACACTGGGGTGGATTATGGGAAACCTCAATTAAAAGTGCTAAGTCACTTTTGATTAAAATCACCGGTAACTCTGTATATACTTTTGAACAATTCTGCACTATTCTTGCTCAAGTAGAGGCCGTTCTTAACTCTCGCCCTCTATTCCCATTGTCTACTGATCCATTAGACCTACAGCCTCTTACTCCAGGACACTTCTTAATAGGTGCTCCCTGTTATCTTATCCAGAGTAGATGTTTCATGCACTCCAGATAATCGACTGAAGCACTGGCAGCAGTGCACTCGAGTTCAGCAACTCTTTTGGAAGCGCTGGACCTCGGATTACCTAAATCGGCTCCAAAACCGACCCAAATGGATTCACGTAACTCTAATATTAAAGTCGGCGATTTAGTATTGGTTAAAAACCTTGACTACCCTACCCTTACAGTGGCCATTAGCTCGGGTGACCGAAGTTTATGAAGGAAAAGACCACAACGTTCGAGCAGTTCAAGTTCGCACGAAAAGTGGAACGTTTTATTCGCCCTATCACTAAACTGATCCCCTTACCTCCAGATGAGACCTCAACGCATGTTCTTGATCCTTCTTCCACCTGTATAGTAAAAATAAGGCTACAAGATACTAGACATTTCTCTGGGGGGCAGTATGGTTGTAAACTGATTTTGTTTTACAACCCTGTAAATTTTCAAAATAGTATATTTCCCCTGTTCATTAACTTTACTCCACCCTGTAGGCCAAGACGTTCATTCATTCCAATACATTACAAATAAATTCTAACGGTACTGGATATCTCTAACGGTACTCGGACCCAATAAGAACAATTACATTAGTACCCGATTTAGGCGACCGATGGTCGAAGAAATATAAAGCCTCTCTCTGTTAGCAACCCTCGCGGAGAAGGATGTGCTCTTAATACTTAAATATGTGATTTGGTAATTGCGATTCTCAGAGCGTTCTACTCTCAAGTGTTTAACAATAAGGAAAGTTGTCTCCGCGATTGTGAAACATAACAACCTTATGTAACCTTTGTGTATATTATATATTGTACCCGTTCTATAGTTGTTTTTGTGTTAAGTATAGTACGTAGAAAAATAAATATTAGCTACAAGTTACATTGTATTCTTTACGTACAATAGACATCAAAATAATACAGTCACTTAAAAACCCCAGAGAATACCGGCGATATAAGTTCATAGCAAGATCAAAAGCAGTGAATCGCCACTAATCCACCCCCAACGGCCGGCTTTTCTCCAAAAGGGTTAAATAATGTAAATCTCAAACTACCCTGTAACTGTTGTGTACGATTATTTACCAATTAATGTTAAACATCAAGTTCTTGAATTACACAATCTTGATTTATTACGTATCTCTACAGTTTGCTCCAGTTCCATATGAGAGCGCGTATGTGCAATATCGCGAATTCCTCCAATTTGCTAAGTACTCAAATCCGACAAATTCAATTTGATTCACTTACCCAACCGAACTATTTTGAGCCAACACTTGGCAGATGCAATGTTACCAATGCGAAATATACTCCGAAGAGGATAAGAGCTCGTGTAGACAAAGATTAGCTCTTTAGCTGCGAAGTACTTGTTGGAAACTTATCTGCTTCGAAGTTGTGTGGAAGCTGCTATGTTGCCACATCATTTAGAGTCTCTCGAGAATGGGATGCGTTTACGGCAGCTTAACGTCACAGAATTAGAATATATATCAATCATCATTAAGGAGTTGGAACGCCAAGGATTGTGACTTTGTGACCGTTGTAAATCTTGTTAAAGCATATTAAATCATGTCCAATGTTGTAGTATTTAAAAATTTCAATAAAATGCAACGTTAAATTTTGATATTAAAAACATTTGGAAAATGTGACACAATATTATAAAATACATAAATTAAAAATATTATGTTTTATAAATAGGCTTTATAATTATTTATCAATAAGAAACGCAATTTTTGCCACGCGTAATGCTTTTTCATCAAATAGTTACATGTTTTGTCGTAGTGAGATCTGGGATGCATGTTTTAAAATGTAATAGATGTCCAATTTCTTAAATATATACTTTTATTATATGTAACTATCAATTATACTATATTATGATATTACACGAAGTATACATACAACCTATAAAAAGCATATTATGTTAAAAATAGAGAGAAATGTTAAGTATACCGCCAGAAAAGAATTTTAAAAGCATGTGAATTCACAACATACTTGGCAAATATTTGAAAGTGTAGGTGTAAAAATGAAATATAAAATCGCTATCGTCAATATTTTTATAAAATCTGATAAAATGTTTATGAAACTGAGAGACAATATATAAACAAATGTTATTTTTCTATATTCGTAGCCAGCCTATGCTGATGTAAAGATTTTTAATTATTAAAATAGAAATTCTGAATTACTAAACAAACAATTCAATGAAGCCTATAATGCGGTATGGAGACACAAAATTCTTGAAAATATACTACAATGGAGTTTAAAACGTAATATACTATATTTCATAAAACATTTTATTAGCAAAAGAATATAACGACATATATCTAAAAGGTTGCAAAATAATTGATTTTCAAGGGTGAACGATAAGTACAACTTTATTTTTAATAGCTATTAACGATATACTAAAAAACAATTCCCAAAATACTATACAACACAACTTAATAAAACCTATAACGAATTGTAAGTACCTAGAGCACTTAAAACCTTATTAGCATCCTTTCCCTCTATCCTTTATCCTTTTTAAGGATGTGATGACGTTATGGTATTTGACGAATGGTTGCTATCCATTCTTCTCTCTCTGGGCCTGGGTGTGCTGCCTCAGGCAGAAAGTACCGGTAGCACATTTTATTTGATTGACCATCGGACTGGTGATCTCCCTCAGTTATTTTACCATCTATCTTTCCTTCAACACCAAGTACTCGATGCCTTTCATTCGTCTGAGTAGTATTGATGTCGAGTTCTGTCAATATTGAGACATTTGTGCAATGTGCTGTTCAGGGTATGCGCATCATTCTACGATATACCCACATTTCAAAGGCCATTATACGTCGTGAGTCTGACTTTTTAATGGTCCAAGTTTCTGAGCATAGGCAGCGATAGGAAAGATAAGCGTTCGTACTAGGTGCGATTTCGTGTTCCTGGTATGTCCGTATCTTTCCAGATTTAGTAAGTTTTACGTATGCTGATCTGGCCATTGAAAGTCGTCGACGTATCTTTCTTCGCATCCACTATTGTTTGTGATAACAGAACCTAAGCAATTTGAAACCAAAACCGCTTACTACGTTAAACCCGCTACGTTTCGTATTTTCGGCTGGCTTATTTCTATATGGAATCTATATTTCGGTCGATTATCATTAACTATCGTCTTCTGTACATTTAATTTTAAGTCCATTATTGACGACTATAGTATCTAGTCAGTTTATGATGTACTCCATGGTCAGTCGTGTTGATGATGCTAGTACTAAAAGTGTTCGTCAAGGATAGCGAAGAGTCGCTAAATTTTACAGCCCCCGGACTGAGTATTCCTCTTTGCTATCCGTCGAATAAAATGTTGCATGATGTGTTCGCGATTATATATGGAAGAACGTGAAAGAGATAATACATCTTATAAAAAACCACCTGGGTTTTAGTTTAAAATTAATTTTAAAATTAATAACAAAGAGTAACTGTTGATGGACTCTTACGATTGACTGTGTTGTTGATATACAGTTGTTTTCAGTAGGTATATTAGATGATCGCGAAGGTTACCCATTTCTCTCAGTATTCCCACATTTTATGGCCACTTTACACTATCGAAGGCTTTCGGAGTTAGCTCCACGAAGCACCAACATAATGTTTCTCGATTAAATGCTCTAGACTTTTCTCTAAAATAGCTCTAGGAGATGTAGAATCTCGTGTGCCTCTTCCAGGGGACAAATACCATGGTTTTTGTGAGATCTGATGGTTTAGAAGTATAGATTTCTAATCTCTCCTCTTTAATTTTAGAGTTAGCAGAACTTTAATTGTGTAGGAAGACCAGGGTATAGTGCGGTAACTATTCCAGTCAGTTAATAAGCCTTTCTTTATACATGCCTATTGAAACTGACGCTACACACAGTTCATTCTGGCCTAGTCGTCATGTGTTTAACGATTTCATTAGCACAGTTCTGAGTATTTACTTTAACTACTACGTCTCCATTCTCTTTGTTGTGCGTCCCCCCGTAGATTGTGTCTTCTCCTTGATAATTTCCAGTTTTGTTTAATTTTTTTTTTGTGCGGTTTCTATTTCGATTTTAAAGTATGTAGTTCCTTTTTGTCAATTTATTTCTTCTTGGATTCACATCTGCAATAGTCATCTATGAACCAATATTTGTAACAATACTATTTCATGTCTCTGCTATGCCTTCTGGATTGGTGATGATCGAATCTGATAATACTGCAGCTCCAAAAACACATTAGTTGGTTCCCTTGGTAAAAAACAATATTACACATTGTATCCCGAAACACACCGCCACTACTTTGGTAGCATTGCATGGTGGTTATTGAGAGAAACGAACGAAGCAATATCCTAGTGCTTGAGTAGTGACATGCCATAACAAACAACAACAGAAGTGAGCGACAGTAATTAATGACGTGGCTGCTATGAAGAAATCTACTGATAAGAGGTAGAGTGTGACTGGGATAGTTCCCCAATCAAAATAAACCAGAGATTAAACCAGTCTCTCAAAAGGTTGGGACTGACCCAAGCAGCCAAGTGAAGGCCATGAATTACTTCACGAAAAGAAAATAACTGGCTATATAATAGACAGGCAAGGACTAATCTAAATGTAAAAATACTTTGCAAACGAGTCTACAATACCTCGCCAATATTATTAGACGAGTTATAAAAATAGTTGCGTTTTTTAAAGTTATAATCCATACGCAACAATTAATCTTTAATGTTGGTAATACCGCCTTCATCTGATCTAGAATATATTTATACTATTTTAGACAAGCAATTTGCGTCCTTGGACCAAACTAGTGGGCACATTTTATATATCACTTTAAATACTATCTGTGAAACATTTGAATTTTAATAACGGTGTTTTAAGCTTGAAATTATATTGCATAGGATAGTAATTTATTCTTTTTTTTATTTTTTAGCTTATTATATTTGATTTAATGATTATACATTTAGGATGTGGAAAAAACGCTTGAGTCTGTACACCAAAACAAGTAAGCCAAGGCCTATTTGGGACATCTCCTTAAAGCTCGACAAGATGTCTTATAAATGGACATGATATCAAGAAGTTCTTATAAGGACTATAAAACAAAAAAATTGTTGTCTGTGGGGGTGTCATGATAAGTCAGATCAAGAATTGAGTCAGTCTATGATAATAGAGAAATTTCGAATAGGCACAAACATCCAAAAATTTGGACAATGGACAACTAAAAAATAAAAAAAGGTATATTTGCCCATTGTTTTTGCTTTGAATAATCACATAGTAAAAACTAAAAAAACCATCAGGCATTTCTAAAAAATTTGTTGATTTAAAAAAAGAGGAAACCATATTTATGCCACGATGGTGCTCCTTGCCACAAGGCTATGAGTTATTTGGGACAGTTTTTCCGGTACAGTTTAAATACCTGAAGAGTTAAATTATTTACAAAAATAAAAACACAACACACTAACTTTTTTTAATTAAATTTATAATCATGAGGATGGCGTGCATTGATTAGGACGCTAAATTTTAAAAATTCGACACTGAAAAAACTAAACATTATCTATTTCTGCGTACATGATTTGGGACGCTGGGTGTAATTGAAAATGACTAATGGGAAAGTCATGGTAACAAAATTCTAGAGATTAAGCTTGATAAGGTTTATTTGTTCACTTTAAGAATAAATAACGACATACATTTTTACGAAATGGAATCGATCGATACAGTTAGTTTAATACTCATGTATCCTATTTCTAAACGAACATAATTTTTTGTCTTACTCTTTGGATGTGTTACGTACTATAACTTTCACTATTTACAGGGACACTATTAATTTTAATGTAAGTTTTAGTTTGAAAATTTTTAAAACATCTCAATAAAATGGACAAAATATTTGGATGAGCATGGTAAATAATTAACATATAAAACGCGCGTGGAACGAATTCACATAGCATTAGTTCGTTAATTGTAAACTCTCACTCATCGCAGGCCACATCTCTGACGGAAATGTTGCGTGGTCGCCAATGTAGTTGTCCAATATACGTAGTCGGAAAACTTTTCAATTTTGAATTCCTTTGGTCTGAATAGCCAATCAAACTCATATATGAAAGATTCTTGTGACTTCTGAGGGATGGTATTAAAAATGACAGGCCCCAAATATATTTCCGAGCATTTAGATATTTCACTGTCTGTCAATTTATATTCCACAAAATAAGCCACAACCACCGATATTACGATACCAAGCTTTCGCATAAGATGGAAAACGGCACCCTTTACTGTGTTACATTTGGAAAGTCCAAACACGAGTGCAGCATTGTGGGATCGCATATTTCAAAATCGGAGGAAAATGATTTTTGGATTGAATTTAGACCAGATTACTTCACATCTGCGTTTCAAAAACAGTAAATAGTTTTTTATATAGGTTTGTTTCGATTTGTCGGGAAGTAAAAATCGTACCACAATGGTATATAATGTTCCATTGTGATAAAAAACATGAATGGTGGAAAATAGCTTGCACTATTGGAGCACAGTAACCTAAATGATCCGTTCTATAAATTCGTTTCACTGCCGCACAGAAAAACGCATGTTAGTGTACACGAAAAAAATGATACTGTTAGACTTTAGTTCAAGGCCCAATATCCAATTCTTCGTCTTTAAGTGTTTTGATTATTCATACTATATTACCGCGGCAATAGATTCTTCTATTACTTTTGGGCAGTTTCGGTTGAGGCATATCGCGCCGTTCACTGTATATTTGGGATTTCGTATTAAATTAAACGTCTATAATCAGACATGTGGCGCACAAGTAATCTACATGTTCTTTCAACGCACCTATCTGTCTATTAAGCGTCTTGATATCACCACTCCGTTGATTATGCTCCTAGAATACTTCGGATCACTAACTTTTCTGGCCCTTTCGTGGATATCTTCCCCCGCTTACACTGACCGTTTACGCACCTCCAATACTTTTCTCCCGATTTTAGTACTTTATCTCTTGTAAAAATAAGTTAAAACTGTTCACTATGAGCAAAAATTATACACAGATTTACTTACTAACGAGTGAAATTTCCAAGGTTCATTTTTCACTAATTCTCTGACAACATCTAAATTATTAGTAACTAAGTAAATTCACAATGACTCATCATTTTAAATCCTTAATTATAACTAACTATCTGGATATATGAGAGATTATAAACTCTCATAATATAAGTAAATGTTTCCGTGCTTCGGCTAAATAATTTGACGATGTAGTGTAAAAAACATTATAGGACAAAAACTTACTACGATAAACAATAATGTTCATTTTTTTACACAAAAATTTATAATATTTTCTCTATATAAATCAATTAGTTTTACCTCTTAATATAAAATATCGCTTAATAATCCATTAGCAGGTCTGATGCCACTGCTAACTTATAATATAAAAAGAAACCCATTTAATTTCAAAACTCAAACTTTAAACTAATAGCACCTATAAATCTTATTTTCCTATGAATAATATATACACTAGTATACCTTCCTTCAGAGACAATATCCTTGATCCGTATTTATTTACACTATGGCATAACTTTTATGTAACACAGTGTTTACCACTATCAAAATGTTTCCTAATTTCCGACTACAATTGAATAACAATCAATGCAATTCTTGTCCTGATCCATATCTCCAGGGAAAACGGATGTACCCGAAACTATGCCAACCAGAAATGGGAAGGAAAACAAACATTTTCCGTAGTCGATTTTTTCCACATCGGTAGATTTTCGTTCTGCTCCCGCTGCAGGATTTTAACACCAATTCAATCAAGTATTTATTTCCTCCATTTTCCCACACCTACCATGAGTGTTTGCGACCATAGGGCCTATCAACCGATTCCGATTTTCAGGCTCTTTTAACAAGAGGATAAAATGGTTAGAGGTGGGAAAGAAATAGTTGTTTGGTGACTTTATGTTCTCGAGAAAAAAAGTATATTTAAGTTATATCTTCGAGTTATGTTGATAATAATTTAAGTCATTTTATCAATTGTCAAAATATTTACTTCGAATATTAATCGTTTATCATTGCATCCCAAAGCACGAAAGAAAGACAAACTACAATACAATTTATCAAAAGTAATAAAAAATTTTTGTCAGAAGCACCATATGATATGTATCGATAGTATATTCATATTACCCAAAATCATTATTATTAGGCAGGTCACATAGCGAGAAGAAATAAAAGACTCAATTTGGACCACAAAACTAATTGACTGGCGCCCAAGAGACGATATTAAACCAATATCCAAGAAATGGCAACAAGACGCACAGAACTGTAAAGAGAGGCAAAAAACGGGAAAGACCTATGTGCAGCAGTGGACAGAAGGGATTACATGATGATGATGAATAAAAAAAACACATCTTGTCTGTAGTAGTTGCCCTTACTTCAGATGTAGGCTGTTGAGTTAGTCCACATTAAAACCTCACTGAACTTCTGGAAAGTACTCTTCTCGACCAAAGAGGAGGACAGCATTCTTTAAACCATTCGTGAAGTAACTGCTAATTTAGGTGATCCAGAGTTAGCAACATATTGCTTGATTTCGGGAGACACTTTCGCTACTCAACATTAGTTTGCCCTTACTTCCAATGTAGATGTGAGTTAGTCCACATTTAAACCTCACTGAAACTTCTGGAATTACTCTTCTCGACAAAAGAGGAAAGCATTCTTTAAACCATCGTGAATTAAACTTCTAATTTAGGTTGTCAGCTTTAGCAACATATTGCTTGATTTCGGAGACATTTCGCTACTCAACATTAGCACTAACGATGTTTTTATGGTTTTGTTCAAACATTTCACATACTCTCTTCGTTAAAGATCTGTTTTTTTACATATCCTGAATATTGTTGTAAAAAAAAGGATCCGGATGAGGTATTATCGTTTCTGTTAGAATAGAATAGAATTATGAAATATGCTTTATTGTCACTGAAAATTTATTAACAATTTTATGACAAAGCTAAAAAATAAATCAGTCAAAAGTACAAAAGTATAAAACAAAAACACAATATGGTAAAAAACAGAATAACACAATTTTAAATTAAGTAAAATTATTGTATAACTACATAATTTGTACAGACAACAACAAATGAGACAAATTGTAGCACATGCTTGAGACACCCAATGTAATTATAAACAATACTAATTTTGTTTCTTTGTTATACATTAAGAAACTCGTCAACTGAATAATAAATGGTCTTTCTGAGAGATAGATTTTTGTCACCTTACGAAACTTACTGAAGGATGTTCGCGGCATCTTAATTCTCTCTTGGAAGGTGATTATAAAGTTTCTTTGAACACGATATAGAATAGAATTCTTTACTAAGCTGAGTGGACGGAGATCGGCAAATAAACGTTACAATCCGAAATTTCTAATGGAGTAGCCATGTTCAGGTCTTATCGGGAAAAATGTTTAGATGCTTTCGAATCAAACAAAACGTTTCCAAAAAAAATAAAGAGGGAAGCGTCAAAATTCCGTGATTTTTGAAGTAGGTCTTGCAATGCGTTGTTTGTTTGAGATCAACTAGATAACGGATTGCTCTATTTTTGCATACTTAAAAATAGTATCAAATTGGGCCACGCTGTACTAGAACCCCAAATGGAAGCCTCATATCGAAGATGGGACTCGAACAATGAGAGAAATATGCCAATTTTGGCAGAAGATAAATTTAGTTCCTTCAGAAAAGACTACTTATTGCAAAGCAAGCTGAGGCATTAGTTTCTTCCTTAAGGAGTCAGTATGCAAGGGACTATTTGAGATCACTGGTCAATGAGAATACCTAGGAAATTCACGGGAATTTTACGATCATTGATTTGGCTCTCATTCAAACAGCAGGGTTGCATGACTCCTTTATAAAATAATGCTACAGTTCTTATCTCACGTTAAAGCTAAGTAAGTTGGAGTCTGACCAAGCCTTGATTATAAGTAAAATCAGCGGTTATAATTGAATTGAAGCGTTTGAATCTCAAGAGCTGCTCCAAGTAATACTGGTATCATCAAGCAAATAGAAAAATTTTCCCCTTTAATTTTCAAGTAAGTGATGTCATTTAATGAAAAGTAAAAAAAGAATGGGACCTAATACTGAACCTTGCGGTACTCCACACTCAATATCTTTACAACTAGAGTCGGTGTCATTTATTCTAACCAATTGTTTCCTACACTACACAGTAAGTTTGAACACAGTTCAAAGACACACCCGAATTCCACTAGAAAGTTTAATTTTTTTTAATAAGAATGTCGTGATTTTACGCAGTCAAAAGGCTTTGGAATAGCGCTAGAAAACGGTGGCGGAGGAGAGAGGTTACTGTTTAGTGATAGATATAACATCATGTAAACACAGAAAATATGGCATCACTAGTGCATTTATTAGACAAAAAGCCGAACTGATTTGGCGATAAAATATTATATTTAAGGGAGAAAGGGGCACAAGTCGAACTTTTATAAGATCTTTCTATAATTTTGATAGTGCTAAGCTAGTAACAATGCAATAGGTCTATAGTTACAGCATCGATTTTTCTCCACCTTTATGAGAGGAATAACGATGGCGGTCTTTTAGGCAGATTAGGGAATGTACCTTATATTCAAGGGAATCATTTACTAGCGAGACCATGACCATCCAAAACATTATGCGGTAGTTTGAGAAAATTTTAATGGATAATCCATCTGTACTACAGGCAGGATGTGCTTTCGATGTATATTCTTCTTCATTTTCAGTAAACTACCAACAGAAGCCCGTTATTTTACCATTTTGTGGAACTCAGCTGGAGGACAAAATAAAAAATTTAAGATTGTCTGGCTATCTTATTACATTAAAATGGAACTACCCGTAAAACTTGAATAACACGGTGTTACAAAGGACGCTACGAAACAAGGAACAACCGTCCAAAATTATAGACGTGGATGAAAAATAAACAAAACAGTGGACTAACTTTTTCTTCTAGTGTTCAATTGCTCACTGCAGTTAGATAAGGAGAACTTCAAGTGGTTAAATCTATATACGCATTGAAAATATGACAGTTGATTAACTTTACTTTATAAAGGTTCGTTAGAATTTAGAGATCTCCCTTCATATTTAGGAATCTTTCTTACTGTGACTTTTTGCGACCATGCACTCTCCACATACCATTGTAGTAAATAGATCTCAAAATCATTATCGATATCTTTCTTGTGAAAATAATAACGATGCTTAGTGTTTTATCTGCAATAATAATAATTGTTTTGCGCCATATGTGGCTATTGGTCATATGATGATTTTAAGATATCTTGAACTTTTCTCATTCAGGGAACATACTTTGTATCTAAACATCTGGGACAGAGAAAACTATGCTCCAATAAAAGGAAGTGTGTTTCCGAAAATTTTTGTCTGAGTGGCATAATTGACCAATAACTTGTCAAACCGTTTTTTTATTAAACGTTTTAAAAAAAATTACACAATATTTACTTTATGGAATCCTTACTTCATTATCAATAATTTACTTCTGGACGTTATATAACCAATATATCAGGTTAAGTTAGTACCTTTCCCTTCTTTCATCATTTTCGACCACTAGCTTCCTTTCTTCTTCAGTTTCGCCACTTATCTAATTCTCTTCATCTATTTTTTTGCTCTCGAAACCTGAATCTATTTTGTGACGGTCTCGTTCTACATCTTCTTCGTATCCGCGTGCATTGTAGTCTTCATCATCGGAGCACAACTAGTTTGTCAAAAAGGGATCGACTTCTAATTCTGTATCGTAGGAAAACAATGGCTGCAGCCTCCTCTCTCTCTAGCACTATCTACGGTCAATTATCTTTCTACCTCATTTTAAAACAAAACACAGACCATTTGGGACACATATAGTCCAACCATAAATGTCGGTTGGGCCATATTTCCACCCACAAATCAAACTGTACCAGGTTTTATTACAATATCTTTACCCTTTTTGTAGGTAACTCCTATTTACAAAAACAAATTCTTTTTTTTGCAACTATAGTGACCAGCGCATAACTTTCCCTGTATGTAATTATCAAACAAAATCTGCAATAAAACACATCCACAGATCAACATTACGGAAAAAGATACAGCGTAAAAAAAACGGGTTCGCAATGTTGCCTCCTACACAAATTATTCTTTTAAAAATTGTTATTAACGGTCTTGAAAAGTTTAGATTTAGTCCAACCAGACTTTTTTTGTTTTGGGGGGGGGAATTGCAATTTTTTTTTATGACTGGTGATACCTACGTTCCCGTTACACTCGAAATGAATGTCTAACGACGTGGTTAAAGAGTTAACAGAACACTTTGAAGGTCTGTAATTTAACAAAGCCAAGGACATTTCTCCACGAATTTCAAGCGCTTCCGTTACAAAATCCCCCGATATGGAAGAATATACTTACAAACAATAGTGGTTAGCCATTTTTGGAATCATGTGGGAGAGTGCAAAAGATACACATTACACAAAATTGTACAAGATGATGTCTACCAGTTTGATATTAGCAGTGTATCAGTGCAGCAATGCAGTAGTGTGGCAAAATTCTTCAAACAAGACATAGAAACGCCGTTCTAGTTTTTCCCGTTAAACTTTTTAAACAGCCTATTTTGGTAGCTTCAATAATTGAAATCCCGGTCAATAACTCGTCTTTAGCAGTGACTCCATCTCTTGCCCATTGACATAAGAAAATAAAAGTATAAAATTGCCTATCGTTGTCCAGTTTATACGAATTTGGATAGAGTGGGTCTTTTTGGAAATACATTGGCGGATAATTGTTTTAATTGAAGCTTTTATTTTTGAGTGTTACTGGCTGATTTATCCGATAGCGGGGAACGACGGATACTGAAAGCTTTTTTATCCAAAGTAAAATTGATTCCGAGAGTCGATATTTGGTAATAGGTCGACTAAAAAATTGGTAACTCCATTAACATACTTTTAAAGTTTTAAATTAGTAGTTAATGCGTAATCCGATTTTTTAATACTTTTATAGCATTTATATGATTAGTATCAGTAATTTAAGATAAATTGTAATAAAATAAAATAATTTTTCTTCATGTAAAAGAACCACAAGATTGTAAAGTTTAAATGCGCTTAATATGTAAAATTTATGTAAATGTAATAATTTAGTTTTAAGAAGTGCGTTTCACGGAAAGAAAATTGGATTTTTATGGATGATTTGCGTTTCTAACAATTGATAATCGGTAGAATTAGAAAGAAAGTTAGTAAGCATTGTTTGTAGAAAAGTATAACTCATTAGATCCGGAACCATTTACATATGGATGTTGAAAAACTTTGAGGTTTCAAATAGACAATCGCCTCGGGTTCTATCAGATATAATAATGTTTTTTTTCATGATTAATCAAATAGTTAGAAAGTTTGGATGTTTATTTGGGCCGTGCATGATTTGGACGCTAAATTTAAAAGTCGACACTGAAAAAATTATAAATTACCTGTTTCTGCATTACATTGATTTGGACGCTGGGTGTAATTGAAATGTAAATGGAAAGTCAGGTAATAAAATTCTAGAGATTTAAGCTTGATAAGGTTTAATTGTCACTGTGAAATAAATACAACATTACATTTTACGAAAAGTAATCGAACTCGATACAGTTTAGTTTGAATACTCATGTATCCTATTTCTAACGAAACATAATTTTTTTTCTACTCTTTGGAATCTTTAAGTCTTATTACTTTCACTTATTACAGACACTATTAATTTTTAATGTGAAGTTTCAGTTTAAGAATTTTTTTAAAAACATCAATAAAATGAAAAATATTTGGATGAGCATGGTAAAAATTATCATCTAAAACGCGAGTGGAAACGATTCACAAGCATTAGTTGTTAATTGTAAAACTTCTCACTCATCGCAGCTCACATCTCCGACGGGAAATGTTGCCGAGGTTCGCCAATGTAGTTGTCCAATAAGTAGTCGAAAAAAACTTTTTCAATTTTTGATTCCTCTTGGCTTGAATAACCATCAAATCATATAGTGAATGGATTCTTCGGACTTCCGAGGGAGATAAAAATGGCAGACCCAAAAATATATTTCAGCCAATTTAAGATATTTCACTGTCTGCCCATTTCTATTCCCCGAATTAAGCCACAACATCCGATATTACGATACCAACTTGCATAGATGAAAACGGCACCCTTTCAATGTGCACATTTGGAAATTCAAAAACGCGCAGCATTGTGGATAAACAATTTCAAATCGGAGGGGGGAAAACGATTTTGGATTGAATTTTAGACCCATAACTTCACATTTGCGTTTTCAACACATTACATAGTTTTATCTAGGTTTGTTTCGATTTGTCGGGAAGTAACACCAATAACACCAATGGTATATAATGTCCATTGATAAATTACATGGTATGGCAAAAAAATTGACCATGAAATATTGAGCACAGTAACTAACGTACGTACATTTAAATCGTTTCACAGCGCACGAAAACGTGTTAGTGTTAACGAGAAGTTGATAATGTTAGAACTTGGTTCAACCGCCCAAAATATCAATTCTCCGTCTTTAGTGTTTTGATATTCGCACAATATTTACCGCAGCAATAGTTTTTCTTTTACTTTTGGGCAGTTATCGGTTGAGCCATTGGCCGTTTCACTGTATATTTGATTTCGTATTAAATGATCGTCTTTAACAGACATCGTATCTCAAGCCATCTACATTTTCTTAAACGCACTATGTATGATTTTGGACGGCGCTTTCGGTAAAAATTATCCTTAGCTTCCTTTTGGCCACTGTAGCAAATCTGTCTATTACGCGTTTGATATCACACTGTGATTATGTTCTAGATTACTTCTGATCCCTACACTTTTCTGGCCTTTCGTGATATCTTCGCTTTACACGCCGTTTACGCACAATCCAATAAGTTTCTCCCGATTTTAGTACTTTTCTTGAGAAAAAGTAAATATGTATCACCTTGAGCAAAATTTTACCACGATTATTATAACGTTTAAATTTCATGTTCACTTCTACACATTATTCTTGAAAACTAATAACTAGTAACTACCGGCCGACAGGGATGCGTGAAATGGGGAGCTTGTCTGGCAGAGTGAGAAAGTTTTAAAATCAAAAACGGATTGCACATACCCGAACATTTACCGCGTGAATTCACGTTTTAATCTAATCACTGGCTAGATCATTAACAATGTTTGTCTATGTGTCAAGATGTGGTTGATACACAGTAATATTGGGAATTTTGTAGTATGTAGGTACTACCTAACAAAATGTTATTGTTCGGAAGCTATTTGTTGTGGGTAGATTATTGCAATTTATATTTTATTTGGCAGTAATCCGCAATTTAAGTTTGAAATTACAATTTATTTTGACGACTGCCATTGTTTTTGTTGCTGGTAAAAAATTCTTGTAATAATTTAACTTATTGACTCATTCATATTAAAAATTCCGCCATATATTATATCGAATTTTTTAAAGTATATGACTTTATTGATATTGCCCAATATTTATGATAGAAAATTAATGTTATTGTCATTATATCTGATAGAACAGTAAATTGCGAAAGAAAGGGATAATGAATGATTTTTTGGTTAGTAAAAAAGTGTAGAATCCATAAATAATGATTTGATGTCAAAAATATATTTATTTAGGTATTACCAAAACAGTAGTAATTATGATGTCATTACATCAATTAAGATACTTTCACTTTAAAGTCCTACTTGGAAACCTTAATTACTTGTAAGTATTTAAACCATTCAAATGTCAGAAACCTGAAGAGAGTGGTTTAATTGCAGCTCAATAGATTTTTCCAGAGCAACTCAATAAGGTACGGATAGCTCGTGAATGATAAAGCTAACTCTGATAGGAGAAGGAAACAAGGAGAAGATAGTTCAACCAATCCTTCTTATAGTGTGTCATATTTATCGAATTCTGAATCAGCATTTGTCAGATTTGACATAAATGTAAATTAATGATGCCCTTGAAAGAAGGGTTTGATTGAACTATTGCATGTCATTTTTTACTACTTTCTTATATCTGTTACATACTTCTTCAATTTCGTTTGTTCAAACTGAGATTCTATAAATTGAACTTGCGGAAAACCTGTTCGCTGCTGCCACACGCTTTTTATGCGGTTTTAGATAAGGTATTGTGACAACTTCTTCAGCTTCCTTTTTCATAAGGCTAACACTTAGCAATTAGTTCTCGGCTTTGGACTATTACGCCCGTCTGGATAATTTGCTGGTTAAATCCATGCAGTAATTAAATAACATAATCTTATTTATACCTTCGTCCTTTTTATCTTAAAAAGTACTTTAGGAGAAAAAAATAAACGAAAAATAGAAACATAAAAGAAACAGAAGGTAATATTGATGTAACAACCTATGCGGTTAGATATGTACATGTATGAAACTTTCGAAAAAATAATAAACAAACTATTAAGAATAATGTTTAGAACACACAAAGACGGAGGACTAAGGTGGATTTAGAAGTTGTAGAAATATACATGGATCATATATATTTAATTTAAAACAGAGTTCACACAAAAAGCGGAACAAAATGGAGAAAAAGCCCTTCAATAAAGTAAGAAGAAGAACTACTGGAAATACCAAGCGAAAAAGGAATGGGGTTGAACAACAGCTACTATGAATAACAATGAGAACACAATGTCTATTTAGTATTAATTTGAATATCCATATCGTTTACCAATGACATCGAGTTAAGACAGGAGGAGCACTTAGTCCACACAGTATTTAGGAATATATTGGAATAAGGACAAAATTATCTAAGATAAAAGAATGATTAAGAAACTTATGGACAAAAGGAAATTAAAGAATCTAAAAGGAGAATGAATAAGGCGAGTAGAGAAAAACGCCTACCAAATGTATCTCACTGTGTACAATTTATATGCAGCAAAAAAAATATATTTGATTTTTATTATACATATTATTAAATAATATAGAATTAAAAAATTATCCTGCTTACCTTTAAAATTTTTAAATATAGGAGTTTGAATAGAACTTTTGTATAGAACACGTAAACTACATTAAAAGAAAACAATGCAACACTGTAAAAATATCGAAAGCTACCCGTAGAAACGTCCGGCGCACGATACCTTTGGCGTGAAGTGGACGCAACCCTACTTGTCAATTTTATATATAGCGCGGGTGACAATTTAATTCACGAGAACCCTGTCTACCAGTAAGTAAATTTTATTGACATCATTAAAACAATATTTACTTAATATTGGTACCTGCGATAATCCTTTTCGACAGCGTCCAAAAACACAAGGGTACTCTTAAGGTCTCGGTACTTCAGGTCGAAAACATAGCCCCGCCCGTTTATTTTAGAGGCAACATATCATTGCTTAAATGAAATGCAAAGTTTTTTTAATTTGAGCTGTTCCTAGGAATTTATAAAACCCGGCTGTTACGGATAACGGTGGATTTTTATAGTAAATAAAGAAGGGGATTTTTGAAAATAGTAGTAGGTAAGGGTAGATGAATGGTGTTTTTGATTGGCGGTAAAAAGGTGGAGAGGAAGAGGAGTCGAGTGGATTTTAAACGTGAAAAGAACATGTATTCCAACCAAAAACATTTTGTGTTTGTTAGTTTGCAGATGGATATTATTTCCAGCGCTTACTTTTTTCCTTGTAACTTGATGTGATATCGATAAGACAAACTTCTACCCAGAATATGCCATAGGTATTTTGGCGTTCATTGTGTTCGCATATGAACACGCCATTCCACCTCGAGTCTTGGGACAGGCTTGTTGCTCAAGGGTAGAAAGTACACATCTGGTTTTGTGTGAGGATGAGTTTTAGTTGGTTGTCGCATTGTATAGTGCTAAGTTTCATAGGGAATTTTCAGCTTTCTACTCGACTTCATTAAAGGTACTTCCTGAGCCTGTCACAGCTGTATCATCTGGTAAATAAATTATTATGTCTTGTTTGTTGGTTTTAGCGGGGTGTTCGTTGGGTAGAATGTTATATAGCAATGGGCGAGGATATTATCTCAGTTCAGTAGTAAAGTGGACTAGCATAAGTACAGTAGTATTGGAGGTACTCGGGAGACTGAGGACCTGGAGCCTGAGATGGGGACATCAGTGGAGGATGTCGAAAGCTCAGGTTTTATGGATATCGACGCGGTTCAACAAGTAGACCTGATAGATTAAATTTTTAATTTTTCTAATAGTATTATTCTTTAAATTGTTTTTTTTTTTAACATAACAACGACAAAGATTGACAGACGCCAACCTATGTGGGCACGAGCTTAACCTAACTTGAAATAAACTGCCGTTCTGAACACAAATGTAATTTCTACATTGATTTTAAAAATGTCAACTGTTTCTGTTGTATTCCATACCAGTTTTGTTTTGGGCAGGTAAAACAAGTTACCGAACGATACGAGTGCGTTTGGCAGAACATCTTTCTTATACACACGTCGAGTAAATCAAATTTACACGTTAATTTGATTCACTCGATAAAGGTCCATAACGAAGTTTTGTCAATTTTTTTTCCTGGATCACCCCAAATGTATTTTAAAATATTTTTCTGGGCCCCACCTAAACTTAATTGTTCGACCCTGCCTATAGAAGAAAATTTTATAAATCGTTATAATACGAAATATTCCTGTCAGGTCAAAAGAAAGAAAATAATTTCTGATTAATAAGAACAAGGTCTTTCCTTACATATTTTGTACTACATCTTAAGATGCTGAAGGGTTCATTTTCATTTTACAGATAATACAAAATTAAACAGTAGATAAAGTCTGATACATGATCTATTCTCGTTACATAGTTACGGTTACTTTTTATACCGTTGGTTATTTCTTACAACAACTTTTCTAATAAAGAAACTATACGTATGCATTAAGGGAACTTGGGTTTAAAGTAGCTTATCAGTATATGAAAGAGAAATGAAAAAAGTATCGAAAAGCTAATAAAAGAGCTTTTGCGATTAAGACCCTGGGAAACGTTAAAGAAATTGATTCTTGGTGCTGGAGTGGACCACAATGGGACTAAGTTGCTCAATAATACGAGAAGTAAATTGTTCCTTCTTATCAAGGATTCAAACCCCCCACCCCCCTTATCGTAAAGCGGATTTTTACTAGAGTTTATTATTTGGAAATAACTAGAATTTTATTGCATACCGTTTGCTTTGACTAAAAACATGTGTATTGTCATTAGTGCAAAAATTAACGTGTTTGTAATGACATTAGATTAACGTGTTAGTTAATTAAATTAATATACAAGTTTAATTACATATCCAGCAGCAAATGGATTCAATCCTATGCTAATTAATAGTAAATATTATTGCTAATCAGATGAATAGTTAAGCATCTCTCCGTGATTATTGCCATGTAACGTGGTGAGACATAATAAATAAAAAAAATTCTTAGTCTATACACTAATTTTGTGGTTAATTCTGACCTAATATAAAAAATTGGAGTGTTTTTGTTAACATTCAAACATTTCCTACGAGAATATTTCAGTTAAATAATCAAATTAATACATGTTTTTTCTATGAAATTTAAATAGTCTCATTCAGGTCGTTTTTCACGAGGTTGTTTTTGCGGATAGTCAACGTAGTATTACCAGAAGCCCGGTAAATTTGTTGAAATTGTGGAATTTTTTTTCTCTGTTAATATGTCCAAATTTGGAAGAGTAATCACTTTTTATTTTTTTAAGTATCTAAGACGATTTTGTGTTCGCTTGCAGCCATCTGATGTTTCAGTTTCCCGTTTTTTTTAAAGAACCAGTCTAAAGTTCGCTTATTGGTGCCGCCCAAATAATCCTCAATGGCCTAAGCAGCGTTTGGCTATTTTGTATACCGAGATGCAGTTTTTTGCGTGACAGGAGTAGTATAGGTCATGTCCTACCCAGGACATCTAGAGTACAATGTGTAATCTAGTGCACATCAGTAAATTTTTGTTATATGTTTTAAAGTAACGATAGACGTCCCCAAATTCATTTATCATTAAAAACTTCTTCATTTATCGGTTTTAGACCGTCTTTCGAGTTGTACGATGCCTTACTTCCAGTCCCCTTCTTTCATTCATTGGCCGTCTCTAAGATCTCTTGTACTCATTCGCTTTAGTTACCCCTTCTCTTCCACTGTATTTGGGTCCTTCCTCGTTTTTTGCGGTTTGGTGGTACCCACTGCATAATCTTTTGGGTAGTCTTGGTGTTCCATTCTTTGAACATGACCATACCAATATCACTGTTTCCTCTCAATGTCTGTTGTTAGTAACAAACTCATTCACTTTTGTCTTACTTCCTCATTCGAACTAGTGTTCCTGCGGGATATCAACTCACCAGATCTTCTAAACACATCCTTTCTTACAGCTTTTAATATTTTTCTGTTGTTCTCGGTTTTTTCAAGTTTCTGCCCATAAAGTAGACTGCTTTTTAATTAGAGATCATAGATGTTTTATTTTCGCTTTATTCCCATTTCAGAGCTCCAAAGTATTCATTTAGGCAGCCAATGTTCTTTAGTTGTGTAATCCTTTTCTTTATTTCCTCAATCGTGCTTTTACCGTTCTATCGAGATACTCCCAGGTTCGTTATCACTACTGGATGTTATTTCTTCCTTTTTCTCTAGTTCGATATTGGATACTCAGTCCTATGGGTAGGTAATTTAGTTTTTTGCTACATTTATTTCCAATCCCCACTGTAATATTCCTCCTGTAGGTTTTCTTGCCATATTACTCTAATTGTACATTATCATTGGATTGATGACGTGGTCATCAGCAAATTGTTAGGTATATAAACATAACATCTCCGAGGTCTATACCCATCCGTGCATTACGTTTCCATGGTTTAGTGCTTTTGGCAATATATATCTTGAACACGTTGGTGAAAACAGCAGCCTGGCGCAATGACCTTGTTAACGATGAACTTTTTAGATAGGTGTGGTGCCAATTTTTTTCTTGTGATGTAGGACTTGTCTTATAGATTTTTTAAGGCTTTGATTAAGTGGAGCTATGTTAGTTTCTAGTAGTGATTTCCACATTTCGTAAAGGCGCTGTCGTATGCTTTAGGGATCAACAAACATGAGATGTGGTCTCTTGGTTGGTTGTAATTTTTTTTCAATTAATGTTTTAGCGCAGAGACATATATCTGGTGCAGTTCTTCCAGTTCGGAAATCACGCCTGTTCTTTTCTTCTTGTTCCCTATATCCATCTCAATGAGGATTTCTAAGAATGGTCCATAACCGGCTTAGTGTACTAGTACGATATTCCTCTGTAATTTGAGCAATAACTTATCTCTTTTTTATGGATGGAAGAAATATAAGCTACTTTCATAATGGGTGGGGTGACACGCTTTATACTAATTTGTTATACACCAGTAAGCTGCTAGAGAAATAGTTTACTCTGTTGCCACATTGCTTAAGCTATTATGTAAACCTATTGTTAACATATTTAACATAGTTTTATTTAAGAAGATATCTTTTATTGTAATAGTTAGTTTTGCCCAGTTTATAACCCTGGTAACAATTTTTTACAAGTTTTTGTCGCTTTCCACTTGTTAAAAAAAGTTTGTAAAAAGATAGAACTGTAAGTGTTTTTTTTTATATATTTTGTAGAAAATCTTAGTAAACAATTGTTAACAATATATATTTTTTGTTTCTTGATATTTTTTATCAAGAGATTTGGATTAGTTACGCCACAATAATCGTCACGAAGTGCATTGATGTGCCAAAGTCTTTGCGGAGTTATTTGAATGTAACATAAAAGAGTTGCGATTCGTGATTTAGAGCTACAGGAAATTTATCCACTTGAATAAAGACATATTTACAATATTATAATTTCTCAGCAGCTAAATACAAGTAGACAAACTTCGAAGCGCACCTGATGAAGATAATAAGGTGATAGTCGTTTCAAACCGCTGCTGTCAATTTAAGATGAACCTACAATTCTGACGATAAACTTATCAATTCTAAGTCGCAACACCAGATGTCGTTCAGTACATATTTCATATAATTTTCCCACTCTTATCTGGGACTACTAAACAGCTTAATGCTATTTCTTGAACTAGTTTACAGCTTGTCGCTATTCCACAGCAAGCTTTACAAAAAGTCTGCCACGCCTTTCAGAAGACCTTGTGCAGAGCTGCTTGGTGTAAGAAACAAAATAGTTGGGAATAAGCTACTCATCAATTCTTACCTATATGCTAGCAACATACTCTGCTAACATTATATGATCTTTCTCTTGTGCCATTATTGAAGAAACGATCCTCCAATCGTAGGCGTAAGCTAAGTTAGTGTTCAGCGTTATATTTTTTAAAACGAAGAAAAGGAAAGTATTGATCAAATTTTATTTTATTGCAACCATAACTATTTTATCTCTTTTTGAATAAATTTTAATTTTTTTTAAAGCTATGACCTTTAAAAAATTTAGTTGTAATTTCGTTACTTTGTTTATTAAACCTTTTCATTCTTACCAAATCCATGTCTATATTTATATATATGAAAACGACTTAATACCTCTCATAAAAATAAAAATACTAAGAATAGTAGGACATCTAGGACAACTGAACGAGAACAACCCTGCTAGTCGAATCCCTATATAATAGCCCAGGAGAATTAGAGATAGAGATAGGCAAAAATTTAGATCGCTGAAAGGCGTGGCGGGAATGCTCTATAAATTAACACCACAAACTGACAATTTCTGTTAGTGTATAGAATTAAGTAATAAAGAAGACTGGGGAGGGTTAAAGCTCTTCTTTTGGGATGTGGCACTAGTAATTATGATAATGCTTTAACTGTGCCTACATGATTTTCTATTTTATATTTATTACATGCGTTTTAACTTCTCGACGTTGAGCAATTAATTACAGGAAAAGTATATAATATAACTTCAGTTAATCTTAAATAATAATTTTGTAAAATAAAAAATTTATTTGTTCTGGCATCTTTTTTTTGGCATGGAAAGTGAAGTTAGTCTAGCAAAACGTTTCAAGTGGGGTATCGTTTTATTAAAATAAAACTGGTGTTCCTAGATTTATTTTTCAACGATGCGAACACTTATAACATTACTATTTACAATAATTTCTTCAATTCGCTTGTAAGTTAGTAAGATATTTCTTTAATCAGGTTAATTCACACAATAATTATTAATTTGAAACTAAGACGCTTAGAAATGTTGGTGAGAGATTAGTTTTTTAACTATAAGTTATCGAGTAGAGTATGTATATTTCTGGAGAGTAACGCAGGTGAGAAGTCTTGAAACTGTCTTAAGTCATCGTTACGTACAAAGGTTTCTCAAGTGTTGAGTTAAAGGGGTTACCTTGTCGAATAAATGGGCTTTATCTATTATTTCTAAAGGAAACGAATTTCTGACCAAAGGGTTGGTTTCACATTATTTCATCTTTTATTGTTGTCTGACTATCATTTCGAGCATCATTTCTTCTATAATTTTACTAGACTCCGTAGTTAATCCTTTTTCTGATGTAATAGATTTTTGTTCTTCCTGCCAGAAGTCAAAGCCTTCCATTTTATGTTTTGCTGATTTTTGATGAGCACCTTTTTAGGACGTTGCAGACAAGATTTCTTGAATGTTAAAAACGTCGTGGGTGAGATTCTTAATGGCTGCGTTATAGAAAAGAGGGGCACTTCCATCTGTCACCACCAATTACTTCGGCGGAATCATCTGTACATTTACGCACTCAAATCGCACCTTTTTTTAATTCTGTAATTCTACGTATGTTCTTTACGGTTCTTTACCAAACAAGGACATAGATCCAATTTTGGTTTGTACCAGCAACTGATGGACATATATTCCTAGACCTTGTAAGATTTTGTGATACATCAATCGGTGTAATGATTAGAATTTGCGGTTGTTGGAAGAATATCTGTATTATACAAGCTAGATTTGACGTATTTGTAGTTTATTGTCTTTATTTTGTGAAAAAAATAACTTCAATATCCAATCTCTTACTGGTCTGTTTAAATTCTTTAAATTTATTCCCCAATCGGTGGACAGTTTGTTTTCCAGATCGTTTTTAATATTACTTATTCACATAGTCCATATAGAAAAGGTAGCCAACCGGTAAATTTTGAGTAACAGGAATAGAACTATATTAATTTAACTAAATACATTTTATATATACAAATAATAAATAGATTCGAAACATTCCTTTCACTAAGAACTTCCTTGGCCCAAGCTGCTACAATATGTAGAGTTAAATTTTGCCCAGCTCCCTTCAACTACATGATCTTCTGATGGCTTATCTGGTTTCTGCTTTTTTTGATCGTATTCTTTTTTGAAATAAGGTTTTTTGTGAGTCATCGCTTTTGGACTGTTTATTCTTGGTGTATTCTGGTGTTTTGTTATCACATACGATAGAAACGAATTTAATCGGATCATACAATTTAATATATGTCTGTTTGAACTGAATTTGAAATAGTGACCAATATAAAACTTGGACAAAAATAAGTCCATAACCTGGGTATAGACATTGTATAAAACACTGTTCAAACTATCTGTATCGCAACAATGTTGTTTCGTAAAAGAGTATAATAGTTCAGGAATGAAGCTCGAAAAAAAGTTAAAACTTCGCAATTTTTTCATCCTGCATGAATTGAGTTGAAATTTTAAAGAAGGTAAGTGATAGCCAAGATGCAAAATCTAATCGAACGAGTGAAATGAAGGGTTTTAGGGGTGAAACTACACCCTAATTGTCAAAAATTATAAAATAACATATTAAACCTAATTATGGGTAGATTGGTTTGAAATAGTTAAATAACTAATTATTTAATACTTTTAAATAGGGAGTTTCATCAATATTTCAACCCTTAAACAGATAAAACCCGTGTTAGAGATTAATGTAAAAAAAATTACATAATCTGAAAAAAAATGATTTCGCCACTTGGAGCGATTTGTGGATAAAAATGTGGATTTAGAGCTCAAACTTCACACCACTAGCTGTTATAGTGTCATATGTCATGTCGACGAACCATGTGTTTTTAGGGGTAAAAGCTACCCCTAATATTTAAAAAATTGTAAAATAACATTAAAAATCTTAAGATGAGTGAATATTGGTTTGGATTAGTTAAATGAGTGATTTTTTATACTTTAAAATACAATTTCAATCATACATTTTTAACCCTTGAAAAAATCAATTGTTATGAGTGCTATAGGTGAAATCAAATTTTTTGCCAAAAATTTTGCAAACGTTTCAACTTTTGAAAATCACCCTTTATAACATATGCAGTTTTTATAAACTAATTTATATATCTATTAAATTGAAAAAAGTAGAATTAAACTACAAAAAACAGATTATCAACATCAAAAGGCAACCATATATTCTCATACATTTATAAAATAATTTGAAAATATTTTACAATAGTTTCCCACTAGAGCACCCAGAAACAAGTAGAGTTACAGTTATAAACTAACTTTTTCTGCACCCACATGAAACGCCGCATCTTTTTTTTGCATTGGCAAAAAATAATTTTTGAAAAGTTCATCGTGTGCAGGTTGTTTGTTCATCGTGTACGGGTAATAACAAACCATCTTTGGATACCATCCCCAATCTTGTTGCTACTGATATTTTTCATTGCCAAGCATAGACATATAAGCAGATGTTTTATTCTGTTTTATGGGATTTCAAAATAAGACCCGCTTTGAAATTTCGAAGTATAAACGCCCCTACCTAATATACGGTTTTGTAGATTATTATGCTCCGAAATGTACTGTATTATACCTATGGAATTTTCGGAAAAAAATTAATTGTTTTTTTAACGTATTTCCTTATTTGTAACGATAGAGTGTTTCTTCAAAAACGATTTGTAGAGATTTTAAGAGCTACAAGAATCTGTGAATTAAATCTTTTTGGAACCCTTGGTTTTTAAAATAGGGGTGAGTTTAAAGGGCTCATAAAAAGATGGGTGCTTGATCATAAATGCGAGCTTTTAAACGGCTATATCTCGCAAATATCAATTTATACAACAATCTAAAATAAAGAAAATTTTAGTTATAAAAAAGCTACAAGTTAGTACATTTTTTATATTTTTTTTCTATATATTAGTATTTTCGGGGATATTTAAAAAACAGAAGGGTACAAAAATATGAAATTGTACATCGCTTCTCGCTTTATGCTGTACTTTTTCTAAACCACTAAGTCATTGTAAAATGGTACAAACTTCCTTCGGGCGCTATAACAATACATATACAAAGAGAAATTACGGAAAGGGTGAAGATCGATTTTTAAATCTATGAAGGTGGTTAGGGGGTTGTTTCATCGATATTTTCGTAAAAAAAATGATGGTATTGACCTTATTTTCATCATAACTCTCTCAATTTTTGAAGCTAGAGTCTTTTTTTGATGATAGGTCTATTTTAGTCTTTTAAAAAAGGTTTTGTGAGTTTTTCTGTCTCAAAAATGCATCATTTTCCCGATATTTGACTTTAAGTCTTTCAATTTGGATTTGAAGAAAACCGCTGGAACATTGACAGGCCGTATCTCGGTTCCTGTTATATCGCAAAATCATGTTAAAAAAAATAAATTTTTGTTGTCTTTTTAAAACTACAAATTTGTTCCTCTACAATTTTTTTGATAAAATGCACCCATTTTCGAGTTATTCGCGAAAAATCGATTAAAAACGTGGATTCTTTTCATCTAAAAGTTGATACTTTCAATCGCGAACTAACTTGAAAAAATATCGGTTTTACCAAAAAATGTATAGCACATTTACTGTTTAGAATCACTTTTTTATCAAAACTGCAGTTAAACGTAATAAAAAATTGTTCACCCGGAGATGGGGGTGGCAACCACCCCTAGGATTTGGCTACTTTGGTTCGATATAGATTTTGATTCTTAGGCTATAACCTACCTTCTGTTAAAATTTCAAGTCAATCCACGCAGACGAAAAAATTGCCGAGGTGAAATGCTTCATTTCCTGGACTATAAGTGGTTTGACAGCATAATAAAAATCGTAGATTTATGTGTAGCTTTCAATTTTATGAGTTCAGAATCCAGCAGCCGCTGAAGTATTGGATTTTTATAATATCATTATTTGACAACCAATGTTGTTGGTCACCCACCTACAGCAGAATTGAGCCGAAATACATATTTCGTATGTTCCGAAATTATTTCGTTCAATCTGTATATTAAAACGCTGTATTCCGCTTGAATTCTTTTTCTTTATATCTGTACTTTATTCTTCTGTTGACTAGTACTCCCAACTATTTGAATGTTTCAACCTCTTCAAAACTGCGTGCATCGATTTTCAGTATAAATATGAATTTAGTGACTGTATTATTAAGAATATTTGTTATCTTTGGTATTCCTGTTGGTGTGATTTGTTTTTAGAAACAGAAAGGCAATAAATTTTTAGCTGAACGCCGCACGTTAGCAGAAAACAACAACAAAAAACGAACGGCAACAAACAACACACATTCAACTTCGAAGTGTAGCAAAAAGCAATTAAAATATCAAAGGATGCTGCAATGTAAACTGAGAGACGGACAATTCAAACCTTTAAACAAGAATTGTATTATGCTCGCTGTGGACAGAATAACGATTTTCACATAGAAGCCATGATGTGAGATTGAAAACCGAATGTTAACTTTAATTTCAGAAACAATATTTGTGATGATTTGAAATAAAAATGAGAGAATAATTATGTTCTTTGAAATATACTATATAACAGAAATATGGGGTGCTTTGTGATAAAATAAAAACTTCATATATTGAATTAAGAAGAAAGACCGGAATAACAAACCTTTTAAGTAAAAATATAGTATTAAAGTTTTCATTACAAATTTCACTTAATATGAGCATAAATAACCAACAGGAAGGATGATATAAGGACTATGAAAAGGACAGCCGGTTGGAATAAAAAAAAGTGGTACAGTAAGCGATTATTATTTTTATAGATTTTAATAAAACTTTTGTATAACGGTCAACCAAGAATAACAAAGCTCCGGGGGAGGTCGGTGTCCTGAATGTACTGATAGCGATAGGACGAGTACTGATAGGCCAAAATTCAAAAGTCTTTAATCTATGCCTACTGTAATCCAAAATATCCCAACAAAGTGAAATAATTCATAACTGGCACTTTACACAAGAAGGGGATATAGCAGACCTGGAAGATAGTCCAATCATGTTCATTAACCATCTTTATAAATTATACACCGGAATAATAACGAACAGATTAGAGACACAGCTGGATTTTTACCCAACCTCGGGAACAAGATGGTTTTCGCTCTAATTACGGCACAACGATCATCTGCAATGCCTGTAAACCCTGATAGAAAAAACTAACGATATAACCGTCCTTGGCATTGATATTTGTAGACTTTAAAAGGCGTTTGATACAGTGGAACTACCGTCCATCTTAAGAGCACTACAAGATTGCAGGGCCGACCACAGATATTGTAATATAGTCAAAATATATATAAAAAGGCCCCAACAACCATAAGTCTACATTCTGCAACTAATAAAATAAAGATAAAAAGGAGAGCCAGGCAAGGTGATACCATGTCACCAAAACTGTTTATTACCGTTCTTGAGTATGCATTTTAAAAACTAACATGGCAAGAAAAAGGAATATCCATCGATGGAGAAAGATTAAACCATCTACGTTTTGCGGACGATATCGTGCTTCTGTCAGATAATCTGGGAGAGATCAAAAACATGCTCCAAGAACTGAATGACATACTACAAGATACTGGGCTAAAGATAAATTTCGAGAAAACCAAAAATAATGCCCAATATGGTTCCCAGCAAAGAGATACAGATTAATAACAAGCTCGAATTAATCGATAAATACACATACTTGGGTCATGAAATTAGAATAACCAGAAACAACCAAACCTGCGAGCTAAATAGACGAATCACGTTTGGATGGGTGGCATATGATTATGAAAGGATGAGCGACATTTTTAAAACAAATATCCTAATTCACCTGAAAAGAAAGGCATTTAACCAATGCATCTTACCAGTCTTGACCTATGGAGCAGAGACCCTAACTTTAACAAAAGCTACTGCCAAAAAACTGAGGGTAACATAAAAGCGAATGGAGAGATCAATGCTGGGCCTGACCTTGAAAGATAGCGTGAGAAATGAGGAGATACGCCGACGAACTGAACGCTAGACGATATTTATACTGCGAATCAATAAACAAAAGTGGACGTGGGCTGGACATGTTGCTATGAATGGAAGACGGAAGATGGACGAAGAGATTATGGAGTGGAGACCAAGAGCCGACAAGCAAAGTCGAGGCAGACCACCTACCCGATGGACCGACGACCTAAGGAAAATAGAAACAAACTGGATTGCAGCAGCTAAAGATAGAGAGATCTGGAGACGTTTGGAGGAGGCCTATATTAAACAATGGATGTGAAATATGGGGCTGGATGATGATGATAACGGTCACCACTACGCTGCGCTGCGATCGGGTGCTTTTCGCTAGTCCTACTCCATTACTAAAGCAACCTTCCAGTGCAGAAACATCTTGTCAAGGGATAGAACATATTACTATTTTATGCATTATTTGTGTTAAAAACTTTCTACTTCGGTGTGTGCACCGAACAAAAATTGTTTTTTATTATTCCACCGTTAGAATTAGGCCTATATTTATAATTTTTTAGTATTAGGCACTCTATTATAAGTTAATTCTTTTTATTAAATAACTAAAATGTCTTTAGTTAAACAGTTTTTATTTTGATTAATAAAATTTTGAGTTCTTCATTAGTGAAGTTAGTACCAAATAGTGTTTCTTGACTGGCAATGTTGCTTCTAGGCAACGGATTCAAAAACCACTTTCCCCTGTCTCCTTTCGGTTTTTTGTACCTCAGGGAGTTATTAAGTGTTATATGAGATTATGTATACAATAAAATAATTTTTCGACATCTATTTTGGTGTTGCCAGATACCGGGTTAAAATTTTCTGATACAGATTGATGCATTTTATAATTCAAAAATATAGAAAGCGTACAGTTGTGCAATATTAAAAATTAAGGGTTTTGTACTGAAAACAGTTTTAAAATGATATTTGTAACTTGTAAAATAGTTTTCTGTAACTAGGAAAAAAATATCAAAACCTTACCTGCACTATCAAACCGTCAATATGATTACTTGGTCCCCAAGGAGCGACTACAGTTTGGAACTTTAGCTCTAGATCACGGTTTATATTTCTTTTTCTTACTTCAGTCGAATTGCCAAAAAACACGCAAGGGAAATTATCTATAAACTTTCTCATATTTTCCCAAAACGATTTCGATTACTTTTGAATAGCTTGGACGAATAGTATAAAATTTAAGAAACTTAACGAATTATGGCAGCAAGAAATATTATTTCTTTTTTAGCAAGCAGCAAGAATTTTAGCATTAGTAGTTCATCCTTAAATTATAATTAACTGAAAATTAGTAATAACTTACTTTACTTAATTTTTTACCAAACGAGATCCTACATGTGTCAGTTGAACACATCCACTGAAGCCCTTCTCTCTATTTGGAGAGGTCTCTCCTAATTCACGCCATTCATCTCTGTTGTTTGTAAGACGTTTCCACATTGGTCCTGCAGTTCTGTTAATATCTGATCTGATCTGATCATTCGTGACGCATCAAGTCAAAGCGTCACGCCAAAACGTCACACGTCACGTCAAAACGTCACGCGTTACGTCAAAATGTCACGTTTTACGTTCAAACGTCACACTGTCTGGCATGTGGCCCACGTGGCCCATACTCTGCTAATATCATTTCAGCTTGTTTGTAAATATTATTAATATTCTGTACCTACAGTTGATTCAATTGCTGACTAATGCTTCTTCTATTGCCCACAGTTCTGCAAGATCAAATGCTTTTTTATAATCTATAAAAGCCAGACATAATGAGAGATTGTAGTCGTTAGTCATTTTTATGAGGATACTCTCTCTCTTCAATCCTGACCCCCCAGAGGGAATGTAGTGGTCGACGTGATGTCGTGTATTGTCCGTCTCCAGAGATCTCTGTCTCTGGTCATTTCTTTTAATTCATGCATAGGTCTTTGGCATATTCCTGTAATTCGATCTATCCATCTTGTTGGGGATCTTTCTGGTGATCTTCGGCCTTCTACCTTTCCTTGTATTATTCCCTCTCATAACATGCCCAAAATATTTTAATTGTTGGAGATGGACTTTACTAGAGAGTCGTTGGCTAACTTTTAGCTCTCTTAAAATTGAATTATTTGTTGTACGGTCGGTCCAAGGAATTCGTAACATTCGTCTCCAGCAGAACATTTCAGTGGCGTCTATCTTTTTTCTCTCCGATTATCTCAGAGTCCAAGATTCACATTCGTAGGTCAGTATTGGGAATATTAAGCAGTTGATCAATCTCATCTTTATCGCTCTTGAAATTTGACAGTCCTTCCATATTTTGGCCATTTTTGCTGTGGCAACTTTTGCTAGATCACATCTAGGTTTAATCTCTTCTTGTAATGACCCTGTGTTTGTGATTAATGATCCCAGATATAAGTATGAGCTCACAACCTCGAACCGGTCAATTGTAGTTATGTGTGGATGATTGTTTGTGTTCGTCTATCCACTATCATGATCTTTGCCTTTGATATGTTTAATTGCAGACCAAATATTTGACTTTCGTTTTCGATCAGTCGTATAAGTTCCATCAGCTCTGCTTGACTATTTGCAAGAAGGGCTATGTCATCTGCGAAACGTAGGTTGTTTAGTTTATGACCATTTATTGAGATGCCCTTTTCCCATCCTTCAAGTTCTCTTCGCATAATATACTCCCCATATATGTTGAATAATTGTGGAGATAGTATACATCCTTGTCTGACACCCCGTTCTGGATGAAACTCGTTCAAAAGTGTGTCAAGTACTTTAACTGATCCAGTAGTGTGTTCATATAGTTCAGTTATAAGCGTAATTAGATGTTGTGGTACGCCTACTTCTTTTAGTATTCGCCATAAGTGTCTCCACTTTACCCTGTCGAACGCTTTACGGTAATCTATAAAACAGATGTATAGTGGGATGTTGAATTCCCTAGATTTCTCGATTATCTGTCTTATATTCAGCAGGTGTTCTCGAGTGCCTCTACCTTTGGTAAATCCAGTTTGCTCTTATGGAATTTCTCTTTGGAGGAATATTTTCAGTCTCTCATGTATTTATATGTAGCATTATCTTGCTGGCATGGGAAATAAGAGAGATAGTTCTATAATTGTCGCATTTATGGAAGCTGCCTTTTTTATGTATGGTCGTTATTGTAGATTTTGTCCAGTCTTCAGGCCATTGTTTGGAATGCCATATTTGATTACAGAGTAGATGAAGTAACTTTACGCCAGTTTCTTCTGTGGCTTTAAGCATTTCTGCTGTTATCATATCTGGAGCTGGTGCTTTGTTATATTTGAGCTTGTTGATAGCCTGTCTTACTTCATTTTCGAGTATATCAGGTTCTTCTTCCACCTCGTTCAGAGATTTGGCTTACAAGCTCTATGCGTTGATCATTTTATATAGGTCCCTGCTATACGATCTCCATGTCTCTGCTATGTCTTTTCTGTTTGTTCTCAGGGTTCCAGTGTTATCTTCAATGGCCCAAGTTCTGGCTCTGAAGTCTCTTGTCAGGTAGCGTATTTTTCTAAATAGATCTCTCGGCTGATTATTCTGACCATGTCTCTCAATTTCTTTGCATATACTTTGATAGTACTGTGTTTTGTCGGCCTTACATCTTCGTTTTATTTCTTTATTGAGGTTTCTTAAACTAGCTTTTTCCCTTTTACTATGTACACCACTTTTACAAAGATTTCTTCTATTTTCAATTATTTTAAGAGTTTCATCTGTTATCCAGTGTTTCCGTTTCACCGGATTATTTTTCTTTGAGCGATCCACTGGTGTTTTTACGCAATGTTTAACAGTTACTCTTTATCCCTCTTTATTTGTTGGGTGCTTTAAGTTTAAGCATTACTTTAGCTACGAGAAGAGTATGATCGGAGCCGCATATCGCCCCTGGATATACAGATGATTACAAATCATGAGTCAAATGTTAACTATAAAATAAATTGTAAAAAATGTAATTCAACATATATTGGGCAAACACACCAATATCTGAATAGAAGGGTTGTTGCACACAAAAGTAGTATACAAATTAACAAATCCAGCACAGCCTTAGCCAAGCATTGTCTTTGAAATAGCCATTCTTTTGATTTGGAAATTATACAAATTTTGGAAAAAGAACTTCAAAAACATTGAATTTTCGAAAGAACTTAAAATACACTATTCTAGCGACTACTTTTTTTTGATAAATTTTTTGTACCTCCGGGTTGGAGTTGTAACCGACCCCAGAAGAATAGCATATTACATTGGTACAAGGTAGATTTTGATTTTTTAAGCTAATTTCTATCTACTCTTAAAAATTATATTAAATCCATGCATAAAAAAGAATTCTGAGAATTGAAAAAAAATTTTTGATTAAATTTAACATGATCTACGGCTGCAATACAAGGCATATCTATCAATAGTAAAAAGAGTAAATACGAAATATTTTACAAAATATTCATTATATCGGAAATTTTATAGTACAAATTATTTAAAATATGCTGAACTAAAGTTCGCATGCGAAAATAGGGATATAATGAATGCAATTTCCTTACTATCCTCATTTTCAAATAATCCTGACTCGGGCCTATGTTCAATTGCAATAATAAAAAATCTTGTTAAAAAACTTCGATCCGTTTAAACCGACCATAATTTTTGGTGCAAATCCCCCTGTGGGGAATTTGCATATTTTTCGCGTTGTGTACATAAAAATTCGGGCAGAAAAAGCCCAAAATGAATGGCGGGCTTGGATAAAGTTTGTGAACTCCAGTCAGGCAAAAAACTTTGCTCAAATAAAATAGTATGATCCCATTTAGGTCTCTTTTTTCTACACGAGAAAAAAAGTGTCGCCTTATTGAATAAAGATTATGTGCATATTTAAGTTGATTATTAGAAATGGAAAATTAGAGAGAGTGAGTAACGTAATAGATTTATCGAATAGAATGAAAATGGCAAAGGAATATTGCTTAAAAAAGCTTTCTAATAAAAACATCTGATAATAAAAATAAGAGGGATCTTTAGGATTCCTAAAAAATAAAAATGTAAGGAATACTCAAAATACTACGGAAATATTAGGAAATTTAAGTGATATTTCTGTCAGAAATTTTTATAAATTGTGTTTCCACTGTGAATTCTGACTAAGCACTTAATAAGTGTTGCAATAATTTATTTACAATCCTTCATAAAATATTTTAAAAACCTTTTTGGGCTACATCACAAAACGTTTTTGGGCTCAAAAGCCCATAATCAGTGTGTTTTACTTGGTGCAGATAAGTAAAGCCGCTAAATATCTGGGTAAAAACCATTTAGATAGTACAAAATTTAATGTTTTACATTTTATTTAAAATATGTTATGATATGTGACTATTTTTTAGATAACCAGATGAGTTGCCATCTAGAACCCATTCAGACATCGTCTGAGGGTCAGCAGTAAACCCTAGTGGGAGTAACCCAAAAGGTATTTTAAGGTAATAATAATAATACCTTAAAGCTTGATAAGGTTTAAATAGGTAGTGGTTAAAATTATAGTTTATTTTTATGAACGAGAGAGTAATTAGCATAATTTTAACTGGTACCTCCGACCACTCCATGGGCGTGCTCAAGATTAATTATTGAAAAATTACTTTGAATAATTGTAAAAAATAAATGAATTATTTCAGTGTTATAAAGTGTTATGTGTATATAAACAAAAGTGACCTCTTTTATCACACACTATATTAGAACTGACTGGCCTACATTAAAAAGGGTTTTAAAAAATTCACATTTTTTTTAATTTTTAAAAATTACAAAAGAGAAAAAGAGTTTTTAAAACCGTCTAAGGTATGTTAAATAGATGAATAAAAATATTAATATAAAACTTACAGCTACTTGTTACAAATCCAAATCAGAATCAGAAGATGAACTTTCAGAACAAGATTTATAATAACTGGCTCGATCATTTTATCAGTAATATTGTCCAGCTTCCACATTTTTTCCTCTTCTTTAATAGTGTGATTTACTGCCTTTTCCCAGTTTTCAGGTTTTACATTATTTACGGTCTCCAAAAACAACTGTTTAACATCATGAATTTTAAAAGTGGTATTTTTTCTTAAAACTTCACTCTTTATCTGTGCCCATACCAGTTCAATCAGGTTTAATTCACAATGATATGGTGGGGATCTAAGTACTGTCATTCCACGATTTTTGGCAATTTCATCAATTTCGTATTTTTAAAATTTTTGTTTATGAAGGGCACATAACGAATAAAAGTTCCTTTCTTATAGATCCGGGATGGTACGTAATACCTTTTGAACTTAGCCAATTCTGCAAGTCTTTTTTTAACCATTTGGTTGTGGGCAGTCCTTCTATAAGTCTGGAGTGATAACTTGCATTATCTGTTACTATTACACAGTTCTTAGGAAGAAGATCTATCATTTGTTCGAACCATTCTTGAAAGACATCAGCGTTCATGTCTTCATGGTAGTCACCGGTACGAGTTGATTCAAAAGTTAATAAACCACCTTCAACAAAACCGTCTGAACTGCCAATGTGTACTATTATCAGCCTGCGTCCATTTCCTGATGGTGGGTTTAAACCAGTAGATAAGTTATTTACAAAAGCGTGCCTTTGACTTGTAATAGTTTCATCCTGCCAAAATTTATTTGGTGTATGACCCTCGTTGATCCATGTTTCATCAAGATAAAATATTTTTCTTTTTTGGTTTCTCATTTCCTTTATGGTTCTTAGAAAATGTCTTCTCCATATGACAATATCGCTTCTTTCTAATAAAATAGACTTTCTGGGATTCTTTTTACAGCGGAAGCCTATTTCTTTTAAAAGTTTCCATAACGTACTTCGACTCATTTCTGGGTAATCCTTATCATCTCGAACTGAGACAAGAACTTTATCCAATGTTGGAAATTCTTGTCTAAAGAAGAATTCATGCACTTTCCGTCGAAGTTCTTCTTTAAAATGATATTCTATTTGAAATTTTGGTTTCCCTGGAGCATTACGTGGCATTTGAAAACTACCACATTTCTCTTCTTTAATAACTCTGTAAATCGTAGATTTTCAACACCAAGTGTACTGCTAACTAACTCAACGGTCTCATCAACACTTTCACATAAACGTTTGTCTGTAAATGATTTAAATCAATTAAATATTAATGTTTTTTCATTAACTGTTAAAGGACCAATTTTTCGGCGTTTACACGGCACTTCCAAATTTTCCATAACAATAATATACACAAAAAACTGCACCTTGCAACTGAAGTACCTACTTTTAGGAACTGTTAAGAATTTTGAATACGCCACTTGGACCCTACAAAATGGAAAAACCCACTATCACATTTTCTGTGGAATAAGTTTAGAAGGTAATTATCTAGTCAATTACTGTCGTAGATTCCTGGAATTAAAGAATTAAATGTTTGATTGTTGAAACCCTTACTTCGTGGAATGCACTCATTTCAGATAAAATAAAACGTTTTATTTTATCTAAAGAATTAAACTTTATTTTGCAAATAGGTATGTACTTATTAAACTTTTATTGGTTATATATAACCAATAAAATAAACATCTTACATTTCTTGCAAATTCATTAGTACCTGTTAACCTCCATCACTCCGACACTGGCAACCTTATTTAGGAGATTAGTAACCCTCACAACTATTGTATTCTATTCTGCTTCAACCTTTATACCTGGTGGTCATACTCAATTTAAGATTGTTTTCCTATATACTTCTGTAAACTTGTTGACAAATATCTGTTTTTCATTGAGTCACCCGTATCAACAGTTTAGGGATTTGCATACATAATTTATTGTTTTATTACTCTCTTATACATAAAAATACACTATAATGATGATTTACAAAAGAGTTTCTTAATTTTCTTCTAGCCATTGTCTTCGTCTTAATAACAACATTCTGTAGGTAAATTTTTTGGTGCAGTGACACAGAGACATATTCTGAGAAATTTTGTTGATTTATGATTACCATTGGTAATTCCTTAAATAAAATTTAGGTAAAACTGTACAAAATTAAGGATTACATGTAAATCAAAACTTAGGTCATATAGACAACTGTTTGCAGAAAAGTTATTTAAATTTAAAATTTATATTCCAATCTCGTTATAAATTAACTAAAGCCTTAAAATAGTTGCTGTGTAATACCTTGCTGTTATGACACTTTAAATATTCTGATACTTTTTCGAATTCGAAACAGGAACCCTTGTAACCTCACTGTTACAGTTTCAGCAAATCGTAATACTATTCTTCATTTTTTTAATGGTAAAATACAGGGAGTACTTTACTAGAGATGTACCTGTGTTATCTGAAGCCTAGCAGATGCAAATTTATCAGGATGGATGAAAGAACAATATTTTGTGATATTTATACACAAGCATTTGTGTTTTGCACAAGATCTTTTAAGTAACGTCCTATACTGAATCCCATTTGTCTATCGAGGCGTTAGATATTTTTAAGCAAAACGGAGGAACAGTTTTATCTTTCTCTTCTTACTGCTTTCATAAATTGCAGCCTTTAGGTAGGAGTGTTTACGGACCCCTCAAAAACACTGCAATTCAACTATGGATAACTGGATGGCGAACAATCCTGGTAGGATATTTTCCATATATGATCTTTCTGGCATTGTAAAATTAAGTCTGCCTCTAGCTGCTACCCTAACCAGTATAAGATCTGGGTTCAGTAAAGCAGAGATATGTCCTCTGAATGAGGGTATCTTTACAAAGAGTGACTTATTGCCACACCCTTTTCTCGCCACAATATTTCAATAGTGGAATAAGCTAAATTTATAAAGAATCAATCGGAAATTGTAGAACATTTCCCAGAGGTCAACGACAATTTGTCTGCAAACACAGTTGCATCGAACCTTCAAGTTCGATACTGCTTCCTTCTGAAGAAGTAATGCAGTTTTCAAAAACAGGTCTTTGACTTTCATACAAAAGAAGAGACAGATTGCTATTTTAACTAATAATCCGATAAAAGATGCTCTCGCGAAAGAAAGACATAATGCGGAAGAAAAGAAATGTTTACATAAAAGAAAAACATGCAACGAAAAGAAAGACGTACTTAGAAAGAAAGAATACGAAAATTAGAGAAATTCGAAAAATTCTTTTCTGGGAGGAGAGAAGTCCGATTCCATCTACGTCTGCAGCTTATCATGACTCTACATTCTCAAAATCTGAGTGCTTATTATGTAAAGAACTCTATCGAAATAGCACTAGAGGTGACAACTGGGTGTAATGCACCCATAGCAGTGTGCCGCTTAGTCGCTTACCCTGGTATGGACATTTCGTCTGACCATAATGTAAGGCTTCGATTTTCAAAGGTTAAAAAGCCATCTAATAAAAAATACATTAATACTAGAGAATTAATCAGAGATGAAGAGCTTAGATCTACATACAGTAAGCACATCAAAGAGAACTTGAGAAACATGCAAGAAAGTTGCATAGAGAAAACCTGTGAGAAAATAAAAATAGCTATAGTCGAGGCTGACGAAGTGGTCGCAACTAAAATAAAAAGAAATCACACAAATGAGTAAATGACGGAAGAGATACTTGATCTAATGGTGATCAAGATACAGACAGTACAAAATACATTAGAATCAACTGGGATACAAGGAAATCCAACGTACGATTAGGGCAAGAATTAAAAACGAAATGAAAAGCTGGATAAAAGAACATTGTGAAGAATTAGAATCACTACAAGAAAAGAGAAACAGCTTTGGACTACGTAAAAAGGTTAAAGAAATTTTGAGCATATACAAGAATCAACATGAGATTCGCCTGAAGAATGATATACCAAGGAAGAACTAGCTAAAATCTGGGAAAACTATGCTTCATCCCTCCTTTCGGATAATAGACCGAATCTGACAACTACTAACTTACCCAAGGAAAATTTATCCGGCCCTCCTCATTATTCGAGCCGAGGTGAAGTAAGCTATAAAAGTAGCAAAACTAGGAAAGGCCCCTGGATTGGATGGAATTACTAAGGAAGCCATAAATCTGATGAAATATGATAACATCGACATGCTGGTAACAACTTTACCTGCCATACATAACACCGGCTACATTCCAACGGATTGGCTTTATTTAGCCTTTCTAATGATCCCTAAATTACAAAGAACGACAAAACGAAAAGATCACAGACTGATAAGTTTAATAAGTCATTTCCTTAAAATGTTTTCTCCCATCCTTCACTCAATAATGTTCAAAAAGCTGAAAGATGTAAGCGGTGGGATACAATTTGGTTTCAAGAGTGGACTGGGTACACGTGAAGCAGCTTTCTGCTTAAATACCCCTGTACAAAACTGCATGGATCAACGAAAGGCTATAGTCATAACATTCCTCGATTAAAAAAAAGCGTTTGACACTGTAAAACATGACGCAATGGATGCTACACAACGCTAACATTGACGACAAAGATATAAGATTTATCCAAAATCTCTATTGGAACCAAAAAGCATGAGTTAGACTAAACAAATCAACGAACACAGAAGAATTTGAAATTTTAGGGGTGCAACAAAGGTGTATTTTGTCTCCTATGCTCTTCAATCTCTATGTCGAGAACATTTCTGTAGAGGCACTGGAAGGTTCTGAGTGTGGAATATGTAAAAAATAAATTACTATTTATAACTGGGAATAAGCCACAATTAAAGATAAAAATACGTTTATTGATGTTCCAATTTCCAATTCGGAAATCGTTCTCAAAATACAAACAGTAAATTAAACAAATTTTGTTTTTTGTTACATAGTGAAAAAATTCTTCTAATAATTTAATTTTATCTGACTCATTTATATTGACAATTCAGACATACATGATGCATTTTAAAGTAGACGACTTTAAAATGATATTGCCAATATTGTTGAGTTGCGCTCCTGGGGCGACTTTACTTATAAGATAGTTCATTCGATTACATGAAATCAACTTTCCGTCAGAAAAAATCATAGCATGTAATTCGTCTTTAAAAAGACAAACACATGACATGATGACAGTAAAATTCTCCTGTTAGTGATCCCATAGTAAATTATGAGGGAAAAACCAGGAAAAAAAAACCTCATAATACTATCCCGACATTGTAAGTATTTGTTCGTGAATTTAGTTTACCTTCAACAAACATCAATATTCTGATTTTATATGTTACGTTATTTAAAAAACATAAATGATCTATCCTGTATATGTTACTGACTTACTAATACTGGTATTTTCTTATTAATAACTTCCTCTTTCAATATTGGTAACCAGATCCTACTACATTCTGCCGAGGAATTTGCGACACAATTGGCCTCGTTTAGCATAATTAGAGCCGCTTCTTTGATTTTTCTTTTTTTACCATCCGTTTCTTTTATGTAAAAAATAAAATAAATAAGAAAAAACGAACTTTTAAGAATACAACTTTAAGTAGATAATGCTTCAATCGATTAAGTGAAAACATTTAAATACTTGGGAGTGATGATTAGTGACCAATGGGATCCTCAACAAGATATAAAATGCCGTCTGAATAAGCAAGACAAGCGTTTATCAAATTTAAATCGCTACTATGTAACCGCAGTCTTTCCTTCAATCTCCGCTACAGGATGGGGTAAATGGATGGTCCATATTGTTATACGGCATGGAAACATGGACGTTAAAAGTACCTTCCAATAATAAGTTGAGGACTTTCGAAATAGTGTGAGAAACGAGGAAGTCTTAAGAAAGGTAAATACTAAGAGAGAACTACTCAATTTGATCAAGGTACAAAAAATTGGATACCTCGGCCATATTCTGAGAGGAAAAAGATACGCAGTCCCAACTAATCATCCAGGAAATATTGAAGGCAAGATAGGAGTAGGTCGCAAACAAATGTCGTGGTTACGGAGCATAAAGAACTGGACAGGCATAAATAACACTGGCGATCTTTTGCATGCCGCACAAAACAGACGTCTGGTCTTAAGATAATTCGCCAATGTACCATAGGTGCACAGCACTATCAGAAGAAGTATTAATTTATACACAATACATGTTGGGTCCAGTGATTTCTTAAAAATTTGCCATGGGCTTGCAGTCTATTATTTATAGCAAGTTATCTTTAATTTCTAATCAGTTATAAAATGATTTTATGTACATGCCATATCCTCCATTAAACTGTTCGTTCTGACAGCTTCTGACAGCGTCTGACGCGGTTCTTAAAAAATATGGAGACAAAAAAACCATGTAAACAACCAAAAACAAGTGGATTGTCTTTAAAAGAAAGACTTTCCTAATACATCGAAACGTAGAAAGGAAAGTAATTGTTTTTTGTATATATTGGAACTTCTAAAAGTTTGTTGATAGTGGAAACATTAACATTTTTTAAAACCCATAGATTATGGTGACGAAGCATGACTTTACTATCTGCCAAGTAAAGTTTAGTTAAAAAGTTTGTATAGAAATCAAAAGATGTCGTCCACAATAATAAATTATCTCTCTGTTCTAGTATTGAAGAACCTACGAACAATTCAACTAGAAATTTTTCAGTGTACAATAAAATGAAATTGTCGTAAGAAAACAATGAACCATACAGACAAAACTGAGTAATTTAATATAACGATACGAACATGACGCGCCATATTTTTTGCCATTCCAATACAGTTCCATTATTTTTCTGTCTACTCATGAGAAATATAACAGTTGCAGCTATCTTTTCCAGGATGTTTTATCACTTCTAGCTCCCCGGGGGTTTGTTCAGGTGAAAATAAATTTGAAAACACATGAAAACAACACATTCCATTACTTTTGACGCACAAAAATTTATTAAATGACATAAAAATAAGTCTCGACGGATGCAGAAGCATGGGACGGGAATAAAACGTCTTATTCCGTACTTTGGGCCGATTCGTTGTGTATTTAAGTTGACAAGACAACAAAGGGAAATCCACTTGGGGTTTAAGTTCATTTAGGACAAATATGCGGGTTTTCTTTTTTATAAAAATTATCATATCCGTTTACCCTAAAATCTTTAAATGGAAGCATGCTATGATATATTATTATGATCTGCTTTTCTTGCTTATGATATGATAGAACTGACTTTGATTAATTAACTTAATTAATTTATTACTTTAATTAATAATTATAAAGCAAACAAAAATATATACTTCATTCCTATTCGAAAAGCCAACGAGTCAACACCTTGGCTTCTTCGAATAGAATTTCTAATAAACAATTTGTCAGTTGTAACAATAAAACACTGAAAACTTTGTTTTCAAACTTCTACAAAATTTATTTTAAATCTTATCACTACAGCTGTTTCGGCTGATTGCCTTTCTCAAGTGATCTATTTTTGGCTTGGGTTTACAAATTTATAGTCTCTAATGAAATAGGTTGAGGAGGGGAGAACTGTTTGTCTCAAGTTGGTCATTCAGAATAATATCTGTGTTTTTTAATTTGTTAATTTCCATAAATTCTAACAAAGATAGCTTAAGGCCTTTATTTTGAATGTGAAAAATTTTAAATTTGTCATTAAAAGAATGATTATGATCTAGAAGGTGAAGTGCGTATGTCTAATCTATTTTTCTATTCTTGAAAGCCCTTTTATGTTCTGCTATTCGTTTATCAAAGTTTCTACCAGTTTGATCGATGTAAGTTTTTGGGCAGTCGCCACATTGAAGTTTGTACACACCACTATTTAAGTGTTTTTTATTTTGGCTCTTATTATTTTTAATATATTTGCCTAGGTTGTTATTGGTTCGGAAAGCTGGTGTTATTCCTTTCTTTTATATGTGTTTGGCAATTTTTGTTGTTATTTTGATTGTATATGTAATCGAGCAGAAGGTACTGGGTTTTTCTCTGGTGGTGAAAATACTAATTTTAGGGCTTTCTTGTGTAGTTTTTGATTTAACATTTTATTAATTGTTTGTTCGTTGTATCCGTTGTTTACTGCTATTTGCTTAATTATATTTAATTCTGTCTCAAAGTTGTATTTTGACATAGGAATTTCTGTTAATCTATGTAACATACTATGATAAGCTGCCAGTTTATGTTGTGTTGGATGGGATGATGAATTGTGTATAGTCGTGTCAGTATGGGTAGGTTTATGAAATATGGGAAGTCATGTTTGTTTTGAAGTCTGCTAATTTTTAAATCTAAAAAATTTATGGATTGATTTTGTTCTGTTTTTATTGTAAATTCAATATGACTATGGAGTGAATTAATATACGATAAAAATTGGTCAAGTTGCCTGTTAGTTCCTGTGAAACATACCAGTACGTCGTCTACGTATCCCTATCAATGTAAAAACTGTTTGAATACGGGATGTTTTGAAATCTTGGTCTCTAGATGATCCATAAAAATATCTGATAGCAATGGGCTTAGAGGATTACCTATTATAAGCCCATTGCTATCAGATATTTTTATGTCTGAAGTATTAAGTTTGAAAACAAAGGTTTCAGGGTTTTATTGTTACATAAAATGAATTTCCATCAAGTAACGGTCGAATCCATCAATTAATTTGTCAGTTAATGTGATTTTTTATCCAGTAATTAGTGTAAGTGAAAGTTTTTTGTGAAACAATTGGTAAGTACTTTTGCAGGAAACTTTATAATTGATAAAAACACACTAATAGGTCAGACATTGCGCCTAATTTTCATTAAATATTTTGGCATCCAGAATATTTAAAAATGCTTCTTCAACCCACCGCTACACAGCTGTTATCACATCAAATACAACAAAATCTATACCAGCTACCACATCATATTCTAGCAGAAACCAAGCAATAGTATTAAATGCCTTTCTGGATACTGCTCTCTTCGATTACATTAAGGCGATCGGTGAAACCGTAACACCAAAGCGTATTATCCACGCTTCCCGAATATCCAACCAACGCATTTGCATCTTTCTTGCTTCTATTTCTGACGAATACACTATATCAGTCTTTCATCAAACACTTTCTTAGCTCTAGATTTTTCAGAGTCCTGTAAATGGTTGCCTATCATCACCCCACATCCAACAAGACGGAGTCCCTTAGGGCTCTCTATTAAGCCCCACATTGTTTATTTAATCGATTAACCATATATGTCACAGTCTTCCCTCCCCAGTAAAATTTACTACATATGCCGATGACCTTGTAATTTATTGCCATGGTGTTGCGACCACTACTTCTTGCAAACTTCTCCAAACATCAGTGAACTTATTACAAAATAGATTGACTTGCATCGGCCTGTCCCTCCCATCTACAAAATCACAACCCATTCAATTCACCAGAAAAACATTTTCCACTGCTCCTTAAATCTTAGTCAATAACCACCCTCTCCCAGTCGTCGATCACTATAAAATTCGAGGACTAATATTCGGATCCCGACTTTCTTGGAAACTTGGACTTTCTTGGAAACAACATATTCATGAAACTAGAGCAGAGTACCTAAAACGTTTAAATATTATCAAAAAACTTTCCCACACTACCAATGGGGCGCTAGCGAATGTACACTATTAAAAGTATATAGGTCTCTTATTCGCTCTAAACTCGATTACGGTAGCTTTATATATATATATATATATATATATATATATATATATATATATATATATATATATATATATATATATATGTCAGCATCCAAAACATCCTTACAAACCCTTAATGCAGTACATAACCCTATCCGCCTCTGTTTAGGAGCTTTTTGTAGCAGTCTAGCTAAGAGCCTCTACCTCGAATCCAACGAATCCACTCTTTGGCTTAGGCGCCAATATCTCCTCCTTTCTTATGCTGTCTCTAACTTTAGCTAAACTTTCTAACCAGTACATACACAACTGACATTACCCAACTATACTAGTACTCACCCTTCTGCTCCACGCATACACACTGTCGCATTCCTACTTCCAACTTTAATACCACATATAAATCTATCCCTAACTAATCCTCTCACGATCGCGCAAATTATCCTTGGGCCAAAACTTTACCAAAATTTAATGTGTCATTAAGAAAGTTTAGTAAGGCAGAAACCAACCAGGATTTGATAAGGAAATCCTTACTAGAAATTCTTAATTTTAATAAATTCGATCGGGTTCTCTACACTCACGCATCAAAGGTGAAGCGGGAGTTGGTTGTGCGGTTACCACTACGAAAGTAGTCGTTAGTTCATGTCAAATACCTGCCACATGCAGAGTTCACACTGGTTAAACTGTATGCTATTTACCCAGCCTTCAAACTTGTAGCATTTTAAATTTGATTGATTCTTTGAAGTATATTTAAAGTCGCCTCGTATATGAAATCGTCTTAATAAAACGAAGAATGTTTTCTGTTTTTTAGTTCGTATCTTTCGAAAAGTGTTTTCAATCATTCTAACGTCGTAGAGTAATAAATCCATTTAATTGTTGTTTATTTTACTGCGGCGATTTCTTTTCATGTAAATGCGTCGCAAAGGAAACTACGTCGCATTCTTATAAGTGTTTGTTAAGATTTGCGTCCAATTTTTGCGGAGAAAATCTCTGCTTTACTCTCGTTTGGACCGCGTTCCAAGGCGGTTCAGCGTTTATGTCCAAATTTTTCGTCGAATTTGTAAAGTGTTCTGTTTTCTTTTCTTTTCATGAAGAATTTGTAATGTCCTTTTGTTCTTCGTTGTGGAAAATAATTTAAGTAGCAGTTAAATGTGGCAATTTAAGGTATAATTATAGTCCAATTCTACCTGTCCCTGTTTTTTTAAGAGGCAGAGCCATAAGTTTTGTTCAGTGCCGGCTTTGGCCTCAAATGGTCGATCCAATTCACAGTGGAGATGATTTTGTTCGTGTGTTCGTGTCCAGAGAACCCCAGTTATGGTTTCAGAAACTTAATGTGTAATCAAGTGAAATCCAGGTAACTTTTTAGGTGTTTGTTTAATTTTAAAGTGAAGACAAACATTTTTTTAAAATAATAATTGCTTACGTTTTTTTTTTAATAGTAAATTTTTGGTTTTGAGTTGAGTTGTCAAATTGTGTTTAGTTTTTTTTTGAAATTTAATGTTAATTTATGACAGCTCGTTTTATTATTTTTTTGATTTGTGTTTTGTTTTTTTTTTAAAAGGTTAACCTCCATGCAATTTTTTAAGTTTTGTAGCAATGGAGTTTATTAATGGATGACACATGTAAGTTTTGATATTTGTGTATTTTGTGACTGTTGTAATATTTTTGTATTTCTCCTTATAACTGTTTGTGGTGACATAAATAAAGGTTAAATTTTGTTGTCTTAACTTTTTATTTATTTTTTTGAGCTAAACCTTTATTAATTTTATTTGAAAAAGATATGTTTTTTTATGTTGATTTTTTTTTCTAATTATTTCCCTAGTTACAACGAGAGGGTTGTAATAGGCATAATTAGGCACCTCAAGTGGCGCCCTATAATCAAATTTCTTGAGGTGTTTTCTGTTTAATTTTATTTTGTTTATCCCAAAAGCCCTTTATTTCTTTTTGTTGTAGTTGCCCCATTCTAACCCCCATTTTACTTATCCACGACCCCAGCTCTCCTACGAAACCCTGAGTGTCCGTTCGCACAAGTAACGTATATTTTGCTTGCCCTATCTTCACCCCCAATAGTTTCTCCCCCAATTTTCTGCCCCTTATATTAATGCTCCTGTGGTAGGCAAAATAATGTCGTTACAAACTCTGCACAGCACCCAATCAACATATTGCCATCTGTACAGACTTCCTTGCCTCTATTTACTCCAGGAATAATCTATTTACTAATCATCCTCTTGTAGAAAAAATCCATGACACTTACCAAAATCTTATCATGCATGACATCCATATCACTATCATATGGATTCAATCCGACATCGGGATTGTGTCCAGTGACGTAAAAACTAGTATAAAGAAACTCGTACGAAATTACTGGCAGAATCAATGGAACCAATCCACTACATTTTTACATCAAATAGATCAGACGATTGAGCAGTTTGTTATCCCTGGTATAATTAGAAATGAGATGGTTGTTGCTAGAAAATTGCATATCGGTACTTGTCACACAAGAAACCGGAGTCCTTTATATACTTACCTTTTCAATATATTACCGCAGATAGCCAGGGACAATATTTTTACTTATGTAATTTTATTCTACGAGCAAGTCTAAAACTGAATTCAATCTTTTAAAGAAAAATAAAAATTGGTATAATAATACTTCCATTTGGTCACCGAATAATCAATGTTTGAATCACCCTTTAGAAACTTTACATAAAGTTCTAAATGAGAGTGTCAGCTTTTTGCTGAAAATACGAAAACCGCCACATGCGAATTCCAAATGCTCCACTTATTTTATATCCACATTATATTCCCGTAGCTGACTAGAGAACGGACAGCTAAGGGTTGTTTTTCTCTCAAAGAGACACCCCCGAGTTCATTTCATTTGCACTTCATGCATTTTTATTCGATTTCTTTTTGCCGTTAAATGGTTTCCCTTGTTTCTGTAGGAAGTGGTATAATTAGGGTAACTCAAATGTTGTTTCATTGACATAAACATATATATATATATATATATATATATATATATATATATATATATATATATATATATATATATTATATATATATATTCTTTGAAGGGTAACTTTCGGGAAAGCGTCAAAACAAGGATCAGCTAGAGATGGTATTTTCTTAAATTGGTTGTCAACCCTCTTTAGTACTTGCACATTTTCATAGTTAGCAGTATGTCCAGTATTCTTAATATGTTGGCTAAAGGCTGTGCTGGTGGGCTTCCTCACTACATCACTCTTGTGCAAGGCTATTCTTTTTGAGAGTTTCTGGCTGGTTTGACCGACATACACTTCTGAACAAGAACCACATGGAATAGAATACACTACATTGAAGTTATCCAGTTTTTTAACTCTTTCTGTCAGGTGAGTAAAGTATGTCCCTAATCTTTTGTACACAGAATTTGCTATCACTATGTTGAACTGTCTGAAAAGGTTTGTGATCTGTGGTGATAAACCTTTGATGTAAGGCAATCTCCCAGAAAAAACTTCTACTGTTTCTCCTTGTAATGTTTGTCTTTAGTGTGTTCTAACTGTTGGCATATCTTGAAATAGCAGTTTATTAAGAAGCATCTTAGGGTAGTGATTTTTTCTAAGAATCTTATACAATAACTTGATGTTGTTATTGTAGTTAGAAGGGTGACAAATTCTTTTTATTCTGTTTTTCAGACCTTTGATGATGTTAATCTTCTGCTCGTCTGGATGATACGAGTGAAAAGGCACATATCTACCTGAGAATGTTTTCTTTCTGTACCAATCCAACCTTACTGTATTGTCCTCATATCTGGTTACATAGGTGTCTAGGAATGGAACACTATTATTTTCTTCTGTTTCAACAGTGAATTGTAGGTGAGTGTTATATGAGTTGAAAATGTCAAGAGTGTAGTTGATTTTGTCTGCAGAGACTGCACATATGAGGTCGTCTACATATTGGTAAATAAAGGGGAACTGGAAATCAACTTCTTGAGTACAGTAGTGAAGTAGGGAGTTCATTACAATTTCTGCCAAAGTTGGGGATATAGCTCCACCCAAGGGTGCTCCTTTTATTTGGACATAGAATTCATTTTGAAAAGTGAAATATGTATTGTTGTATAAAAAGGTAATCAGTTTCAGGAACAAAACTTTGGGAATTGTACAGTTCTGTTCAATAAGATGGTAATTAGTTGTCAGAATAGAAACTACCAGTTTAAGAGGGATGTTGGTAAACAAGGAAGTAACATCAAAACTCACCAAGACATTTCCTGAAGGTAGTAAAAACCCATTGATCTTATTTGCAAATTAAAAAGAATCTTTAATTTTGTAGGTATTATGAGAAGAAAAAGAAGTGTCAATAATACCTGCCAGATATTTAGCCAAGGATTGAGTGGGGTCATTCTTACAAGCAATTATAGGACGTAGAGGGCACCCTTCTTTGTGAATTTTTAAAAGTCCATAGTATGTTGGGGTGGTACCGGTGTAGTTGGTTAATTCCCTACAGATTCAGTTGGTGAAGCTTCTTTTCTTATTAAATTGTATGTTGGAACATACCTAGAAAAGTTCAGTCTACTCAACGATGTGATCTCTTCTCTTTGGCCCCTTGTCTCCTTCCTAACGTCTCTGCAAACCTCCTGCAGACTACACAAAAACACTTGATTCACTTCTTCAAAAACTCAGCTACTTATTAATGACACCAGGACCTCCTTTTGTCAACTTGATACCGTAAAACTACTTTCACATATACTTCACAAAATGCCCACGGTAGATACACGGACCTCTTTTAATCTACTTGTTATCTCCTTCTGCAAAACTATTCACTTTTTTTCACAATGCCAGTATCCAAACTCAGAAACCACACCCTATCTTGAAACGACTGTTTCCTTCGATGGCCAAATTACAACTGCCTCGCTCCCGGTCTCCTCATCAGGCTAACCCCATTACCATTCAAAAACGACTATCCAATCAAAAGCTCAAATCTTGTTTACTACTGTTAATGTTCCTTCTAAAAATTCTGTGTATCATTTGGGAAGACCAAATTACTGTTTCAGAAAAAGAATAAATAAAAATTAATTTTTTTGTCCTCAGTCTGTTAATACACAATCTATACCTGTTTTCAAAGATTAGAATATGGTCATTTAATGCACAAACAATGACAAAATTAACTTATAGGTAAAATGTCTTCAAATTCTACACAAAAGGGTTTTTTGATAATTTTGTTGGAAACGGACAAGGTCGTTTGCCAAACAAATTTCTATCTTCACTCTTATCTACACTAAATCTTATCTTAAATTACTATATACATTTTGTTTATAATGATATCTTAAAATTTTATTCCGATGGATCTTTTTATTTATTTTTATCTTTGGTTGGGAAAGAAGTATGACAATATATACAGATTACCTAGGTCAGATAATAATGCTCGACGTTTCGATACACATTTTGAAGCCATTTTCAAGATAGATACGGTTGGGTTAGAGTTCGGGGTCTCAATCTGCCTACTCCCCACTCGTGGCGTACCAGTATCATGTTCTGCATAAATAAAGACGATTAAAGGACACTAAGGTCTTAATCTGCCTATTCCTTAGTGTCGAGTGACTCAGAGTCATTGTGCTTAATTCTAACCATATGTTATCTCCCTCTTAGGCACTTTTTTCTGTCAGGAGTTAGTTTAAATACGTTTTAAGTATTTTTTAAAGACAATTTCCATAACAGTTTTTTTGCGTTCCTCAAAATTTCATTATATATTATTTTGAAATCTTAAAGTTTTTTAACGTTAAGTGTAAATTGCTATTTTTCAGCCATCGTGGATCCGAGCCAATACTGATTTTTCAGATGCAGAATCCTATATTGTATCATCTCCATATTTAAGTATTTATGAACTTACTTTAATTCCTTCTGGTACACTACTTGCATTGCTTTGCTCTCATCTATATTAATGTACTCGATAAATGGTCGGTATAGTGGAAGTTTCACGTACAACATACAGCTAAAATCGTGTCGGCATGTTACTTTAGATTTAAAAAATGCATAATGTGAATTTGCACTTACATTTTATATTTCCCGGAAACGGAAATACTTTCCCACTTGATTGTCGTTCCTTAGAACATTTTGCTAGGAAAACACAGAGCCAGTCTTAAAAGGATTGGTAGAAAAATGCAATTTGGGCCATCACAAAGGCGAATAGTTGATAAGAGTGATCTAAGAGTCACATCATTTATAGAATGAAATATGCATTTTCTTGAGATGCACCTGCGGGAGTTCTCGGCAGCCACAATTGGATTCCTACCGGCGCGTTATCCCATTCGAGGCAAAGGCGAACGAAATGCAATTTTGGATCTTCGCTTGTTTTCAAGTGAGATTTCTTTGCATAATTTGACGATTCCTATGTAGAGGAAGTTCTAATTTTCTCCATACGTTAAATATTGATTGGACAGTAAACATATCGTAAAATAGAAAATCTTATAATAAATTATAGGTATGATAATAAAAAAAGAAAATATCGAATTTATAGATAATTACTGTAATATCTGTACATCGGAAGGATACAACACTATGTTCTTTTTTCCTTTCAGTTAAACACAGTTTGACAAAATAAGTTGTTGTTTATTAATGTCTCTTTTTATATTATTCAACATATCATTTAACATTATACAAAGACTTAAAATTTTTAAAATCTTCCAATCCTATTTAAAAAAAATTTACTTTCTATGGAATTCGGGGTGTGTCTTTGAACTGGTTCAAAACTTACTTGGTAGGTAGGAAACAATTGGTTAGAATAAATGACACCGACTCTAGTTGTAAAGATATTGAGTGTGGAGTACCGCAAGGTTCAGTATTAGGTCCCACTCTTTTTTTACTTTTCATTAATGACATCACTTACTTGAAAATTAAAGGGAAAATTTTTCTATTTGCTGATGATACCAGTATTACTTGGAGCAGCTCTGATATTTCAACGCTTCATTCATTTATAACCGCTGATTTACTTATAATACTCTACTTATAATACTACTTATAAGGCTTGGTCAGACTCCAACTTACTTAGCTTTAACGTGGATAAGACTGTAGCATTATCTTATAAAGGAGTCATGCAACCCTTGCGTTTGAATGAAAACCAAATCAATATCGTAAATTCCGTGAAATTTCTAGGTATTCTCATTGACAGTGATCTCAACTGGTCTTGCATACTGACTCCTTAAGGAAGAAACTAGCCTCAGCTTGCTTTGCAATAAGATCTGTTTCGAAGGAACTAAATTTATCTTCTGCCAAAATGGCATATTTCTCATTGTTCGAGTCCCATCTTCGAAATGGGCTTCCATTTTGGGGTTCTAGTAGAGCGACCCAATTTGATACTATTTTTAAGTTGCAAAAAAGAGCAATCCGTTATCTATTTGGTCTCAAACAAACAACTCATTGCAAGACCTACTTCAAAAATCACGGAATTTTGACGCTTCCCTCTTTATTTATTTTGGAAACGGTTTGTTTGATTCGAAAGCATCTAAACATTTTTCCCGATAGACTTGACCATGGCTACTCCATTAGAAATTCGGATTGTAACGTTTATTTGCCGATCTCGTCCACTCAGCTAGTAAATAATTCTATTCTATATCGTGCAAAGAAACTTTATAATCACCTTCCAAGAGAAATTAAATCCGCAACATCCTTGATTAAGTTTCGTAAGGTGACAAAAATCTATCTCTCAGAAAGACCATATTATTCAGTTGACGAGTTTCTTAATGTATAACAAAGAAACAAAATTAGTATTGTTTATAATTACATTTGGATGTCTCAAGCAGTGGCTACAATTTGTCTCATTTGTTGTTGTCTGTACAAATTATGTAGGTTATACAATAATTTTACTAATTTAAAATTGTGTTATTCTGTTTTTTACTATATTTGTTTTTGTTTTATACTTTTTGTACTATTTGACTGATTTATTTTTTAGCTTTGTCCATAAAATTGTTCAATAATTTTCAGTGACAATAAAGCATATTTATATTCTAATCCTATGCAGTATATTTAATTAAGGTTTGTCTGACTAACTGCTGCCAGTCCCAGGGCAATAAAATTTATTTACTTAGACGTGTTTACAGCCGGTAATTGGTTATTTACTTGACCAATTACTTCCTGATATCGTCTGCAATGCTTTCTATACGTTATGTTGTCAACTAATTAAATCCAAGTATGTGAGTTATTGCAAGTATCTGGTTCAAGGAATATTTTGAAGATTGGGCCACTGCTTTTTGTGATTAGTCGATAAAGAGCCTGTCTTTAAAATCTATAAACTAGGTAGAAAAGGTATTTTATGATTTCTTTAATAAATTAAAATATTTGTATTATTTGGTTTAATCTTCTAATATAATGTATTTTCGCTAATAGGAATTTTCATTTTGTTGTATATAATTTTGTTTTTATTAATTTCGTTACAGATATTTACCAGAGATTTACTTCTTTGGTAGTTATAGATAGAATTTTGTAGTTTGTTGTTTTTTAGGAATTTGTTAGTTGTTGTTGGGTTTATGTAAGTAAAGTATAACCAATAACATTGGATTGTGAGTACTTGTGTGTACTTTGCTAGTATAATTATATGGCAACTCTATTTATATTGGATTATTTATAAGATATTGATGAAAATCGACCTGATATTCTACCGAGCCTCATACAAGGATTAAATAAACTTCTGATGATTTTTTACTTAAGGATGATAATTGAGTTTTCAAAAGAAACGCATAATATTGCTAACATTTTTATTCTGGCCGTACCTACTATAGTATGATTTCTTCTATGTCAGTAATGCAAATCCGATTTAATTTCCTCCACAAGTAATTCATCATAACTTTTGTCTATATTAGACTCATTTTCATTAAAACTCAAGGCATCTCTAATAATATGCTCATCATTTAAAACACTTGGTGTACAGCTTGGTGTACTATTTGATTCTGAAATATAACTAAGCTTAATATAATACTAGTTGTAGAATATTTACTAATATTGCTAGTGTAAGGTTGATATTAAATCACTATATTAACATTTTGAGGTTATGCTTGTTAATAATTTAAAAATAATTAGCAAAAAAGGTAGTTTGTTTGTAAATGTAGTAGAAGAATTTGCAGAACTGTTTTTCAGTAGTTTAAGAACCTTTCTTATACGAGAATTATGGTACAGTGTTCTTATTATTAGTAACACATAACTGTAAACACATTAGATCACTAATAGTCTACCTGTCCTCAAAACGATATGCAACACTATGTGTGGAGGTAATTCACATGCGTAGAGAACTAAAACACAAACAGAAAGTCCACACGATTTTCTAGCCCTCTAAATGAAAATGCACTTGGTATTATTTTAAATATTGCGCCTATTGTCCAAATCGTATAACACAATATTTTTGTGTCAAATGCCAAAAATGCCTATGCTTACAGCATGTTAAACCGATTTGCGAAGACTGCAATGAAAATTGAAATTAGAATTAGAATTTTGTTTATTAAATGGTTTTTTTGCATTTTCTTAAAGGTGAAAATTGTTTTGATTAAATAAAAAAGATTTTCTTAAAAGAAACTATGAACAACAAATATATGAAGCTAGGAAGAGAGACAGGCCCAAACCAGGTTTCAAAATTTTTTTTAAAGTAATTTCCTTTGAAAAAAGAGAACATAGAACCAATTCCATCCATTTACTGAGAAACAATCAAGGCCGTATGATAATCGAGGGTAAAGAAGTAACTGAAGAATGGAAAGAGTATTTTAGGGAACTCTTAAACAGCATACATTAAGAACAGCACAAAGATGAGATCTATATCATAGCGGACATACCCGTCAAAAATTGTTCCTTTGAAGAAACTCAAAAGGCCCTAAATAAGCAAAAATCACAAAGCACCGGGTACGGACGAGATACCAGCAGAACTTCTGAAATATGGGGGAGACGCACTACATCGCCAAATCCACCAGCTAATAACGCACATATGATTAGAAGAAAGGATACCAGCACGATGGAAGGAAAACATAATAGTGCCCATCCACAAAAATTTGACAAAACAAAATGCGCAAATTATAGAGGAATTTCACCCCTAAACATGGTATATAAAACACTCTCAAACATCATTCTTAGTAGACTAATCCCTTATGCTGAAAATGTCCTACGCGAATATCAAGCCGGTTTTAGGGCAAACAAATAAACAATTATCTGTTTACAGATGACCAAGGTCTGTATGCAAGGTAAAATATCTAAAGTACATGTAAATAATAAACTGTCTGGCAGCTTTAAAATCAACAGTGGACTCAAACAGGCTAATGGTACTTTTTAACCTTGTACCAGAGAAAGCCATGAGGTCGACCGAAATAAAAACAGAACTGCTATAGGTTCAAGGTCCCAAGCTGCTACTCGCATATGCAGATAAGATAGATCTCGTGGGAGACTTCATTCTATCCACGAAAGACATCTTCAACAGGATGGAAGAAGCAACAAGTTAACCAGGGCTGAAGATTAATGAAAGAAGACGAAATATATGTGTATAAATAGAACGGCACAAAGAGACAGAATAGGACAAAATGTGACTGTTATCACCATCAATTTTAAAAAAGTACAACGTTTTAAGTATATGGGGGCCATAATCACAGCTGACAACGATGCTACTGAAGAAATAAAAGACAGAATCCAATCTGCAAATCACTGTCTATTTGCACGCGATAAGCTCATAAAATCAAAAAATCTCACAAGAAGTTCAAAGATCAAAATCTCTAAACTCATCGTCAGACCTGTAATAACATACAGATTCGAAAAATGGACCATAAACCAAAGCAAATCAAGAAAAGCTCAGATGCTTTGAACTTTCGGACCTCACCATGGTGTTACCACAAACCAGTATAATATCAGAACCAATATCGAATTAAAAGCACTCTACAATAATGCCATTATTATCCTAGAAATTACATTCACAGCGACTAAGATGGGCAGGCCCCGTGCACAGACTGCATAACGAGAGACTTGTAAAACATAGATTGAGCATTGCGCGCTTTCTGCTAATCTTCGACAGGTAGGTGATTTATCGATCTACGAAAATTCGTTATTTTATCTGTTACTACTGCAGAGTTGGGCACGCATAGGGTCAATTTTGACCTGCTTCTGGTATAAGTGTGTCTAGTGCAATTAACGAGTAATTTGAAACGGCGGGGTGTAGTCGCAATAAACGTCCTCTGACACAGAAAGAACTTGAAAAGGAGGGACAAAAAATTATGGACAATGAACTAGATAGTGACAGTGAGTTTTTAGACCAGGCTAGTGAACACAGTGAGACAGTGAAGAGGAATGGAACGATGATGACGAAAAAAATTGGCAAATTAATAATTCCGAAACTGGTAGTGAAGTTTCGGGCGAAGAAAGTGATATAGCTGACTCAAGGGATGTGTTTTATGGCAAAAATAGCTACAAGTGGTCTAAAACTTCTCCCACCTTTTCTCGTACACGTAAGCATAATTTAATTAGTCATTTACCTGGTGTTATTGGAAAAGCTCGAGATAGTATGCCAGAGAAACCAGTTGATGCTTGGGAATGTATTATTAGCCACGATATATTGCAAGAAATTCTTGAGAAAATCAATGAACGAATAACTAATATGGCTTCTAAATATAATTTACATAATTTATCGTGTTAATATACCAATTATCTTGACATAATTGAATTAAAGGCCGTCTTATGCTTATTATATTTAATTGGGGTATTTAAATCCAATAATGAAGATTTAAGGTCTTTATTTGCTACGAATGGTACTGGCCGTGATATATTTCGAGCAACCTTTGGAAGCCTTTGTTTTGACGACCCAGCTACTAGACAAGAACGTATTGCACACGAAGATAAACTGGCAGCTATATCCAATATTTTTATTATGTTTATAATTAATTGCCAGTCCAATAATAGCTGTGATGAATATCTCACAATAGATGAAATGCTTATTGCATTTAGAGGAAGGTGCCAATTCAGGATGTATCTCAAAAATAAGCCAGACAAATACGGTCTGAAAATGCAGTGTTTAGTAGACTCTAAGACACATTATTTGCTATATGGTTTTATATATACTGGAAAAGATACAAGCAGAGCAAATCCAAAAAAGTTATCCATCCCCACTCTAGATATTTTGACACTTATTCCACCAATTTCTGGTACAAATAGAAACATAACAGCAGATAATTGGTTTTCGTCCATTGAGCTCATAACAGAACTGAGAAGCCATAAAATTTTATATGTTGGAACTCTAAAAAGAAATAAAAGAAAGGTTCCTGCTGAATTTTAACCCCAAAAAAACAGGCCACCTAACTGTCTTATTTGGTTTTACAGGAAGCGAGAGCCTTGTATCTTTTGTTCCTAAGGAAAATCGTGCAGTGTTGTTAGTGTCAACTATGCATCATTCCAATACAATGGTTAATGGAAATCCAGAGATTATAAATTTTTACAACGAGACAAAAGGTAAGGTGTATGCAGGTTCATTGGATGAGAAATGTGCATGCTATAAAACTGGCAGAAGAACTCGTAGATGGCCTCAAGTAATATGTTTTCGCATTTTAGACATTGCAGGATTAAATGCTAACGTAATTTTTAATGAAGTTCAGCAAAATCAAATAATGGAAAGAAGATTGTTTCTAACCACTTTAGGTCAAGAACTTATTAAGGCCCATTTAACTCGTAGAGCTCAGCAAACTTGTTTACCGAGAGAAATTCGTAGTGCCATTCGTAGTGCCTGAAGTTTCCGGACTTCAGGAACCAATGCCTGCCGCAAATCGAGAGCCACAACGACAAAAAAAGAGGAGAAGGTGTAAAATATGTATATATTCCAAAACCAAAAGAAAGAAAGTTCATCGTGCGATAAATGTCGAGATTTTATTTGCAAAAATCATTCCCGCATACAGACGTTATGCATAAGCTGTGTTGAAAATTAAGGTAAAATCATGCTTGTCATTTTTGAGATACGAAATCTAAATCGATTTTTTTAATTTTAGGTAGGAGCTATGATACCTAGATTTCATTACTGGATATAAAAAAAACTGCACATTGTTATCATTTTTCTTATAATTCGATAAAGTGCATAGCTATGTTAATTTGACTAAATACAAAAGTTTTTTTTTTAAAGTTATATCTAATTAAACAAATTCGTTTATTTTTATATAATTGTAAAAGTAGCTGTAAACAAAATAATTTAAAATAAAACAAGTTAAAAAAAGAATATTTTTTGATACAGTAAACAATGGGGGCTCAAATTTGACCCTGCCATGGTACAAATGTTACTATTTTTAGCCATGGTAGTTAAGGGTTAAGAGAACCTAATTTTATATTTCACGAACTATATTATTACTCTATAACGTAAACAAATAAACCATTCGCATTTTCAAGAAATCATATTAAAATGTGCGAAAACAGGTTTTTGATTAAAAAACAACTCGACAGAATGGTAAACATTCTGACCTAAATTTTTTGTACGGCTTTAGCCACGAGGTTTGATTATTAAATGTAGATGTAGGTTTTCCACTGTATTCCAAATATAAAGTTTCAAATAAATCGACTGGTTAGATAACACAGACGATAACGACTGAGCGAAATTCAAATATAAAAAAATACATATAAATAAATGTTTTAGCAAACTTTCAACTGGAAAAATAGTAGCCCGAAGCTTATTTGAAAACGCAAACAAACAAATCTGTAATATTATATTTATCAGATATACCCTGCGCTGGAATAAATGTTACCCCACCTACTAACTCATTTATTTTTAACACACAAGCAAAATACTAAAATATGTTTATTTTTAAAATAATTATAGGCATCAAAACTTAATGAACGTTTTTCGTTGTATTATTAATAAACTATTGGTTTTATCAGGTGTGAAAAATTAGTCCAGTTTGTGAGGTAGCTTCAGTACGAGAAATGTTTCTGATTAGTTTTCTTTGCGGATTCTTATTCAAAAATGTTCCCCTGAAATTGTTGACACAATTTTTTAAAAAAATTCCAAAAATCGCCTTCCAGACAATATTTTGTTAGGTTTTTGGTTTATTTTTGGTTATATTATCGCATCATTGCTTCAAAAGTGGCACAACTCAAAAAATGTAGTATTTGGTGAGAAGCAAAAAACTCATTTTTCATTGGATATGGGATATTTAGATGATTTAATATTAAAACTAGCTATAGTTTGGTCTTATAAACAACATTTGGTTTAGATTTGTTTGGTATCTGCTTTGTATTACCTTAAAAATACAATTTTTTAAGTTATTACGTTTTTCATGAAAAGTTTATTAATTAATTATTTACTTCAACCCCCTCTGTGGCTCAGTGGTAAGAGCTCCTACCTTTGAACCTAAAGGTCGTGAGTTCAAATCTCACCTGGGTGGAAATTTTCGTTTATTAAAAATTAATAAATGAAAATAATTTCTATCCTTGTGCGATCGGTACTCACCGGAGGGACCGCAGACGTTTGGATACAATTAGCGTCTCTTAGCAAAGACAATGACGTCGACTTTGCTAAGTATCGAGACAATTACTCTACACACACACACACACACACACACACACACACACACACACACACACACACTACACACCTGACTGTAAAAATATACTATACCATGCCAATGATCAATATTTGTCGACGCATTAAGCTCAATAAAAAAATATTCAATTTTTTTAAGTTAATTCAATTTTATTGTTTTCTACTGCAAATGTGACAGTTTTACAAATTTGATTTTTGACGAAGTTTTGAGTTATGACGTTTTTACGATGATAATTTTGATTCGAATAAGACACTTGATTTCATAAAAAAAGTTTATTTTGACCTAAGTAAATTTATAAGAGCATTAAATCTAAAAAACAAAAGCATACATTCGCATTAAGAGACATGAAAATACGAAAAAACATTAAAAACAGCTTTTAAATTTAAGTGCCACCTTCGTTCCGAAGGTTGGCGATCATCAGGGCTATACGCATTTTCGAAACTGCTGACCGAAACAATTCGTTGTTGCTACAGCTATACCATTCTTGTAGATTCTTCAGCCAGGAGTTTCGTTTTCTTCGTATGGACCTTTTTTTCCTGCTATTTTCCCTTGCATAATTATTCGAAACAGTTCATATCTTTCGCCTTTTGTAATGTGTCCCAAGTACTGCAGTTTCGTTTTTTGATCGTAAATATGACTTCCTTTCTTTATTCATTCTTCTCAAGACCTCGACATTTGTGACTCTCTCGGTTCATGATATTTTCAGGATTCTGCGATACATCCACAGTTCATATGCCTCTAATTTTTTGATATCAATCTTTTTCAACGTCTATGACTCCATTCCGCAGAACAGCACAGAAAGTACGTAACATCTCATCAGGCGAAGTTTCATTTCAAGGCTCTTCCGCAGAACACTTTATTCATTTTAGTGAATATGGATCTGGCTTTTTCTATTCTTATTTTGATTTCTGCTGAGCTATCGTTGTCTTTATTTATAAAAGTGCCTAATATTTGTATTTGTTAAATCTATCGATAATTTCATTGTGTAAATATAAATTTTGGACATTTTGTGTTGATTTCGATATTACCATAAATTTAGTTTTCTTTATGTTACAAGATAGTCCATACTCTTCGCTGCAGTCTGCTATCTTGTTCACCAATGTCTGTAGCCTTCAAGTATTTCTGTGATCAGAACGGTGTCGTTGGCAAATCTCAGATTGTTTAATCTAACACCATTTATTTTAATACCTACGAATTGTTCAGAGAGTGTTCTATTCATTACGTCTTCGGAATAGAGATTAAACAGGGTTGGTGACACTATACACCCTTGTCTCACACCTCGCTTTATTTCAATTTCTTCAGTGGTATTATTCTCTACTCTAACTACTGCTTTCTGATTGTAGTATATATTTGCTATTAGTCGAATGTCTCGTTTATCTAAATTCTTTTCTGTCAGGAGTCTGATTAGGTGATCATGCTGCACTTTATCAAAAGCCTTGTTGTAATCTATGAAACACATGAATACATCTTGATTTATGTCAAAACATCTTTGAGACATAACGTTCAGTGCACACAACGCCTCTCTTGTTCGAGTCCATTTCGGAATCAAACTGGGTATTATTAATCTCCATTTCCAGTTTTCTGTGTACTTTAGAGTGTATAATTTTCAGGAATATTTTCAGTACATGGCTCATCAGACTGATTGTACGGTAATCACTACATTCATACATACACAAAGGTGGATAAAAGCCATTCTTGTGGTATTTTTCCTGATGTATAAATGCTATTAAAAAGTTCAACTAAAATGCGAATCGAGTCTTTTTCTATGAGTTTAAGGATTTCCGTTGGTATTTTATCTGGACCTGGAGCTTTAACCTACAAGATTAATTTAAATCAAAAACTTGTTTGTAGAATGATTCATAATACAATTTTGGTATCATATTTTTATCAACAAGTTCTTCAAGGTCTTTCTTCTAGTAGCTCACTTCAATCTGTTTGCATATATGCTCTTACCAAACACATTTCAGGTTCGACGGTTTCTTTGGGCCGTTTTCTTGATTTTGCCAATATTTACTTAAAAGCGTCTTCTTCATAATTATGAAGTTTTGTAAAAATATGTTCAGACTTTGCCTTTCTACTCTCATGATTTTAATGATGTTCCATATATCTTTATTATATTTGGTATTACTTGAGAATTATTTCGGTGTTACTATGTCTTCTTAAAGTATTTTAAGGCCAAAGAAGTCTTCAAATGTAAGCCCAAATAATTGATAAGGAAGCCAGTTTTTTTGTCAGTTCGTATCATTGTAGCATATTACTCAGGTATGTATATAGAGCTGGCTTTAAGATATCTCCAAATATTGAGTGACACAGATATTGAGATAACGCTGTGGGTACTATCGCCTTCGTTTTCAGTCCATGTATTAAAAATTTGTGTATGATAATAATTCATCAAAACTGAATCCAGTCGCCAGCTCACGGAAGTTTTTGAATGCAAGTTGAAACGCTTTAGATGATTTCTGAGGGTTTGTTTATGGATGATATTTATAGTGATAACTCAAATGCTGTCATTTTTGAGTTGTGTCACTTTTGAACCAAGGGTGCGATATATACTATTGTATTTTAATTATATTTACTAAATAAAGTAGGATTTAGATATAAAAGTATAACCAAATTTATTAGAAATATTAAAATGTACAGAAATATATAATGTTATTTCGTTTTGCTGCTTCGATATTTCTATAATAAGAAAATTTCCTGAGGTAACGTCAGCATAAATTGTTCCAACATAATTAATTACACAGCCATCTTTATTTACATTTTGTTTTGTGCTCAATTTATCTTAAATAAGTAGCATATAATTGGCCCCCTATTAAGAAACCTCCTTTTTTGTCTTTTGTGTATCGAAAAGGGCTCAAGCTTTGCAAGGTTTGCTATTCAACAGGTAAATTACCTATACACAAATCAAAAGAAGGGTACATAGAAAGTTCTTTGTGTACACAGCCAAAGCAGGTCTCTTTGTCCTTGCCATTAACAGAGATCTCTAAATTAAACCCAAACAATCTATACAAATTTGGATAATAAATGTATATTGGAGTGTAACTTTACCTACCTTATTAAATTGGGATAACGGTAGTAAATGACTATGATGTTTTAAACTAATTTATAAATTCGATGAAGAATCTGTATATTTATAAACGTTAGCAGGCAATTTTTTTTTTAATTTTACAGCATTCAATTAAGGTGCAAAAGTTTTCATAAAATTTACCAAATATAATTTTAAGTAAATATTTTACTAGAATTATACTCATGGCAAAAATATGGAATATTTTGAAATTATCATCAATATGTTATCAATATGGGAATATTAAACCACAATTGGAGGTTAAAATAAGTTTATTGACGTTTCAATTTCCACTTCGAAAATCTTTCTCAAAATATAAAGAATAATAAATTCAACAAATTTTGTGTTTTATTACTTGGTTTTTAGTCTTTGCATAATACACAAATACTGATATGCTACTCAAGGTATAGAAATGTATACTCCGACGCGCATGACCTCACCTAGGAAGCAACAGTACAGGGCACTACAGTGTTCGAGATGTAGGATTCCCTGTCCCTTCTTGTTATGGTGCCTATCCGTTACGAATGTTGGACACTAACATGGCTATTCCGACTTTGTTGACTGCTGCCCTAAAAAGTCCGGTAGTGGTTAAGTTAAACCATTTTCGCAGATTATGCAGTCAGGATATTCTTCTTCGTCCTGGTTTCAGGAGATGGCTCATAAGGCTTATTGTTGCATAATCTTCACATTTTTTAGCATTCGGTTTTTTAGAGATAGTTATAAAAGTTGATCTTAGCCACTATTGGGGTATTTTTTTTACTTTGGTATATATTGTTGAAGATAAGGTAAGACTTTTTACTTCGTCTTTACCCATAATTTTCAAAAATTCTAAGTAGTACTCTTCTGGTTCTGCGTTCTTCTGGTTCTGCGTTCTGGTTTTTCCATCTAAAAGATGGACCAGATAGCAGTTACGCCTTAATATTTAGATATTTACTCTCTAATTTAATATTATTCAAATTTCTACTGTAAAGAACTTACTTAATTGTTAATTTTTTATACACTTTATTTTATTCTAGTTTTAATATACTATTTACTTTTTCAACAAATCGCATTAGTTCCTGAACTCTATAGAGTACAGGCAAAGATCGCAGAATGCCAATGGGAATTAGGTTCATTTGCAGACGAACTTACGAACAATAAAAATGGATATATAACCCCTGTAACAGGCATGCAAGTTCTTTGTGTCCATCGTAAATTGGGAATCTTGGATCAGAATGGAGACATTGTTCCTGATGAGTACAAAAACTGAGGACCCCATACTGTGGATCACAAGCTGTTGGTTGGGAAATTTTTGGCACCGTAGACTCATCTTGCGTACATAATAGCAAGGGCAGTCTCCAGTTCTTCCAAAGTTATAGCCCAAGTGTCATTTTTCAAACATCGATGTGCTTCTGCAATAGTGCATTCTTTTATATGACGTAACATGCTGTCATTGATTATTAGATGCCAAGCACTTACCACACAATTGTTTCTCACGTTCCTTTTTGCATACGACGTAGGACCTGATTCCTCTCGATAAATGTTGTGCTGAGCGCGGCGTCCTGTAATGAGCAAACATTCAATGAATATGAAGATACTAAAAATCATAATCTTACCAGGTACTGATCCAGAATCAATAATTTTCCACGTTGTTCCGTCTTTCGATTGTTCGGTGTCTCCGATTGAAATAGTTTTTCCTTGTTGACCTCTTTTTCTCTTGTGACTTGGCTTAGATGCACTTGGATTCACGATAAAATTAGCTGACTCGTGCTGTTGAGTTGTAGAAGCAGTGTTTACATAAATTGGTGAGTCTTGTACAATAAAACTTTCTAACTCTGAAGCATCAGAGTCACTTGAATCATTATTTTGTGGTAGTACGTATTGTTCATCGTACTCGGATATTAGAATATCATTCGTAACGTATTTGTTTATTTGTTTATTTAAAATTATTCCGACGCCATGCTTATGTTGACCTTCTGTATTTCCAGAGTAATATACTTGGTGCTCGTTTATTTGACATTTTCCGGCATCAGACCATCGCATTTCACTGATGCCCATTATATCGATATTCAGTCTTTCCATTTCATGGATGGTATTATAAATTTTGCCTGCTTCGTACATGGTCTTGACGTTCCAGGTGCATATTTTAATAAACTGCTTAATTTTTCTAGGCGCATCCTTTCCTTTTACTTGGCAGTTTCGCTTGTTAACGACCCTGATTCCCTCTCCCGGTAGATGTATTTGTGCATCGTGAGGTAGATGAATTGTTTTTACAAATTAGTCACCCCTGTGGTAAGTCTTTCAATATTTTTTGTTTTTGCAGATCCTTCACAATTTGAATAAACTTGCCAGAACAATGTAACTGATCTTGGTTTTAATATTGACATTAGAATAATCAACAACAATTAAAAAAATCCACAAGGAAAACAATTCCTGTAGCTGGCTGTATACCACGTATCACAAAAAAGAGGTTAATCTTCGTAAATGGGTATATTTATTTAAAAACCCTTAAAAGGGCTACAAAAAAAAAACAAACGTTTACGGACTGGTCACCAGCTGTAGTCCGTTTGAAGAGGTTTACTCTCCGGACACTGGAACTCACTTCAAGCATGTTACTTGAAGTCAAATTTAATTTAATATTTAATATCACAGTTTTATAACAACAATATGTACAATCTTTTACAACTACATGTAATTTAAAGGGTTTTACCCTGGTATTTTGGTGGCTCAGGCATTTTAACCTAGCAATTTTAAACCTGAAGATGGACTGTTAAGTCCGAAAACGTTTGTTTTTTTGATGTAAATATACCCATTTACGAATATTAACCTCTTTTTTTTCATTTTTTTTTTCAACAATAATTACTCTGAAACGCTACTAAATATATCAACTTCAGAATTGACAATTGCACATAAATTGGCACTTTGTTAACCTTTTTACCTTAACTTTTAACTTTTTTTGTTAACAAATGCTTGTTAACCTTTTTACCGAATTTAACATTTTATTATAGCAAAAATTTATTGAAACGATATAATAAATCACTGCTTAAACTTTAAAACAATTTACTCTTTTGAAAAGGAATTAAGGAGATAAAACAAAACAAAATATTTTTTAAATTTAACCAAGACGTTAAAGATTTAATAGCAAAAACGAACTGACTTAATAAATTTAAACCCTTATACTCTAGCGTCGAACTTGTAGAATTTTTCTCTTAAAAGGCAATAAATAACAATTTAGAAATAACTACGGAATTGTGCAAAAAAGACGATAAGCTTAAAGACACCCCAGGGAAGTCATTTTTCATAACACATGACGTTTATAAATTGTTCCAAAGCACACTCAATTATTTCAACATGAATTCTGCATGCTCGTTTCGTTTTCTCCAACGAGTGAATATTTTTTTAGGATGTAGAGAGTAGCAACCCTTTTTTGACTGCACCATTTTTTGACTGTGTTTGTAACAAAAATGGTTTGACATGTGACCGCAAAAGTCTCGGTTTTCGATTAAGAGGATCAATAAAAGGATAAGAGTGTGGTGTTAGAATTTTAATTTGAATGTTAACTTTGTATATCAATGCAGCTGCAGATTGATTAAATATAGGGCAGCGATAAAGTTAACTAAATATAAAAAAGAGGTTAGTCTTCGTAAATAGGTATATTTATTTAAAAAAACCCTTAAAAGGACTACATAAAAAAAACAAAAGTTTTCGGACTAAACAGTCCATCATCAGGTTTAAAATTGCCTAAAATAAGTTTAAACCATTTAGTTAAAGCAAACGTGGATATTTTTAAATTTTGACTAGGGTTAAAAAGCAAAAATGGTTATACTTACTAGGTTAAAATGTCTGAGCCACCGAAATACCAGGGTAAAAACCCTTTAAATTACGGAGAGTGAACCTCTTCAAACGGACTACAGCTCGAAACTAATTGACAAGATACCTATGAACGGTGTCGAATACAAAATGTCAATGTAACATGAAACTATATTAGTTATGCATAGTATTACTGCAGCCAAAAGATTCAAAATTTTTTTTCCATGATATTAAAAATAATAACAGCAATCCAGATGTTGGGATTTAAAAACTTTTTATTTATTAATGTAGGGTATAAAAGATGTGGTGTTAAATATACATAAAACATAAAAGGATAATTTATATATATATATATATATATATAATATATATATATATATATATATATATATATATATATATTTATTTTTAGACCACATTCCATACGACCAAAAGTAACATAGGTTGCCCAATGCACATGTCATTCTCTTAAACATGACTTGATTCTTCAGTAGCTGCTGTTGACTAACAGTCTCAAATGCCTTAGCTAGATCTAAAATATCGCTAAAGTAGAAGTGCTATTATCCAGCATCTGAAGTGAAATATCCCTTCTTAAAACCACGTTGTTTTGGAGACAGTATGTAAAATTTTGTAACATATTGATTTATTTGTTCGGCTAAAGCCTTTCAAAGATTTTTGCAAAGGTAATTTTGCACCAATTGTCTATCATCTTTTTTAAATATAGGTATAATTAAAGATCTTTCAAAATGATCAGAACATGTACCATGTTTAAATATTATCAGATCAACAACATAATTAGAAATTATCTTAAACAGATCGGCGGAAATGTTGTCTATGCCAGGAGATTTTTTTTTGTTTTAAGAAAACGCATATTACTATGAACTTCTGATTTCGTTACGGGTTTAGAAAAACATACTATGACATGTAGTTTTTGAAGATTGAGAAGAAGAGAATATTTTAATATTTTAGCAAGAGTACACCCTACATAAGAAAAATAATCATTAAAAATATTGCTAATATTCTGACTATCAATATTACCTAATTATTTTGATTTAAAATGAAATTTATTTTACTTTTTCTGCTATTATTATTCAATTTTTTAATAGTATTCCACAGATCTTTAGAACTGTTTTTTATATTTTGTAATTTCTGTGTAAAAATAATTTTTTTAACCCAATAATTAGCTAGCAAAAGAAAGAAACGTAACAAATGGGGATATCAATCTAAAGAGATGATTACATGAGGAGGTTTTTGTAGATGCTTTTGGCTTGATTGGTCCAGGATGTGAGAGGATGTGTGTGAGTTAATTAATGGTCTAAGTGATGCACAGGAGTTGGCTTGTGTAAGATCAAATGGGAGGTATGAAAGAAAACAACCATACTGGTGTAACGAGCAGCTTGAAAATCTGAGGACAAACTGCATGAGAGTGTGAATGGAATATAAAAGGTTAAGAAGAGTACAAGCAGTAGATTTGGAAGAGAGAATAAATGAATTAAAGCGAAAGTAGAATGAATACAGGAATAAGATAAAAAGATCTAAGAAAAAAAGGTGGAGTAAACTGCTTCAGGATCTCGAAAGAGATAGATATCTAGGGGTTATGCTTCAAGATTGTCTGTACCGAATTGAAAGGGAAAAAGACTGAGAAGGAGAAACTCCGTTTAATACGGGAACTTTTGTTTCAGGTGGAGGATATGCGTAAAGGGGTTATTGGTTTCGTATATGCGGAACCTTTCACTGAATCGCATTATTGGGTGGATCAGAGAAAACGATCTACGTGTCTTGTTTCGTGACGTAGAGGTCGAAACAAGATTTCCTTCACCGTGGCCTGTCAGAATTTAACGGACAACTTCTTAGGCTCTTACTGGAATCTGGAATACGGCAATTAAAAAAAATAATTAACTTATTTAATTTATTTTTGTGAATTGTGTATTCTTTTTTTAATGTTAGGTAATCTAGGTTATTCATAAATTTTCTGTAAAGTGCGTTTTTTATTAACCGATTTTAGTATGCCTTCTGTCATTAAGATATTTCACTTAACCTTACATTTTTTCTTTATTTCGTTGGCATTTTCACTTATCAACGAAATGCAGGTATTGGTAAAATTATTTAGGAAAGCATCAGGGTTATTTATATCAGAACAGTGATCCCAATTTTGAAAACTAAGATCTCTTTGTAAATCATCATAATTAATTATTTTCTTAAACTTAGTTTTGCATTCAAATAAAAAAAAGCTTACAAATATCGCTTTATTATCGTTGTGACCGTTGAAAAACTAGTTTGGCGGGGAATGGGAATGAGAAACCAAATTTATTCTTTAGTGCTAAATAAGCAGGCAGAAGGTGTCGGGTTGATAACTAGCAGCTGGAAAAGGCGATCGGATTTCCATTGAAAGCCTCGTAACAAATCAAGTTTTTTTGGTTTTCTGCCGAAGGGCAAAAGTTTTTTTTCTGTAAAGCAATATATATTACCTCTACCCTCGTGGAAAAAAGTTATACAGCATAAAAAAATCGAGTGTGAATTAGTTTAATTGCTTCTTATTTCAATATATTTTTGTTAAAAAATATACTTTTAGCTTTAAAGGGTGTTTTGAGATTTTTGTAGATGTATATAATAATATAAAAACTGCATAATAATCACCCAAATGCATACTTGTGTATAGGGACAAGTTTATCCCTTTCTAAAAATCTCAGCCCTTTAAATGGTAGGACTCTGCATCTTTTTTATATTTAGGAGTCCATTTACTGTATAAAATATAAAACTCCTCTAAAGTTGTAGTTAGTTTCTAAAATACATGATTATTAGGCTATAATACAAAAACAGTTTTTAGCATATTAATTTTTAATTTATTGTTACAATAATAATATAATAAATGATTAATTCAATTTATTTTTAGTCCACGGTCTAAGTTTATTTTTTAAATATCATTTAAATAAAAATATATTGTTGTCGAACTTTATATTATCCACATAAGTTGAGTTGCTACAATTTATTATATTATAGTAACTCGACAAAAGCTTTAGACTCTTGACATTACAGTAATTAAAAAGGTAATTACACAGCTTGTACCAACATACTTTCCCATCACTCCCCAATAATATACTAAAAGTAAAAGCAAACAGATGCACGATCCTAAGTCCCTATAAACCGAAAAGAGGTCGTTTTCTAAAACATCACCGGCATTATCCCACTTTCCACAGCTAAATCAGTGTCAGAGCAAAAGCCAAAGCTCTTTAAGTTAATCATATTTTGAAAATAATAGTCCAGGAGTGCGATAAATTCTAAATTGAGATTAAGATAACTGGATTTAAGTTAAATCCAAATTTGTGGTTAAATGTCATGATTATTAAAACATCTTTTTAATACAATTTACTACAATAATATGCTAAAGCGAATTAATGACCTGTTTTTGTATTTATTTATACCTAGGATCGACACAATTGATAAATATACAGGGTATGCCAGAAGAAGCGGGACCGTCGAATATTTCGCGAAATTTATATTAACCCATTTATGCCCACAACTATTAAGGCCCCCGGTCCTGATGAAATTCCCGTTGAACTGCTCAAGCTTATAGACGATGAATCTATTTAAATACTCCTAGATCTATTTAACACAATATATAGAACTGGAATAATACCTAGGAATGGCTCCGTTCGACCTTTATACTACTGCCAAAAAAGGCAAATACAAAGGAATGCAACGAATATCGTACGATAGCTTTGATGAGTCATGCTCTAAAACTGTTCTTAAAAATAATCCATAATAGGATCTATAGGAAATTAGACATAGACATCAGTAACACTCAGATGGGATTCAGAAAAGGGCTGGGTACAAGGGAGGCTCTGTTTGCAATGAACATTCTCTCACAGAGATGCTTAGACATGAACCAAGAAATTTACGCCTGCTTTATCAATTTCAAAAAGGCCTTTGACAAAGTACAACATGAACTACTAAGACAAGTTCTAATAAAGAAAAATATAGACAGCCGAGATATTCGAATTATATGCAATCTATATTGGAATCAAACAGCAAATGTCAAGGTTGAGGGCAGACTAACAGAAGAAATTCAAATCCATCGAGGAGTCCGGCAGGGATGTATCTTATCGCCACTTTTATTTAATCTGTATAGTGAAGCTATCTGTGAACAAGCACTCAAGGAAGAAGATCTTGATCTGATAATAAATGGTGAGACGATCAACAATATAAGGTATGCGGACGATACAGTTCACCTAACGGGAACGCTAGTAGAACTACAACATCTCGTTCAAAGTCTCAATATATACTGTAACAGTTACGGCTTGAAAATTAATTTAAAAAAAACTAAATTTATGGTAATCACGAAATCAAAGAACATCAGAGCTAATCTTGTAATAGACAATACAACGATTGAGCGTGTGCCCTGTTATAAATATCTAGGTGCTTGGATCATAGACGATACTGATCAAACAAAAGAGATTAGATGTAGAATAGAAATCGCTAGATCAGTCTTTAATAGAATGCGCAAACTCTTTTGCAATCGTGATATCAATATAAAGTTACGAATACGAATGCTGCGGTGTTATGTCTTTTCTACCCTGTTATATGGAGTTGAGGCTTGGACACTAAAACAGTTGACCATAAAAAACTTTGAAGCTTTCGAGATGTGGTGCTATAGGCGCATTCTCAGAATATCATGGATGGACCGCGTCACTAACACGCAAGTACTCCAAACTTTAGACAAGGGATGCGAAATTCTAAATGAGATAAAAACTAGAAAGAGGAAATACTTGGGGCATGTTGTGAGAGGTGAAAAGTACGAACTTTTAAGAAACATCATGCAGGGCAAAATTAAGGGCAAAAGAAGTGTGGGAAGAAGAAAAATATCGTGGGTTCGTAATCTACGTAAATGGTTCGGGTGTAGTTCGATTGAACTTTTTAGGCGCGCTGCTAACAAAGTCGCAGTGGCCATGATGATTTCCAATCTCCGCTAGGAGTGGCACGAGAAGAAGAAGAAGACGGATAGCTTTAAAAAGAAAACTATTTTTGTCAAAATATCTCAACAATTTTTTCAAAAATATAATAAAATATTCTTAAATACATTAAAAAATTACTAAAAAAAATTTTAAAAACTGGTTTTCGAAAAACATTCTGGGTCGTTAACGACCCGTCGGGCATATAGGGTTACAAAATAATACTAATAGTAACTTTTATGCAATTACATTTTATTTTATTTTCTTTCAACAAATTAAATATTTACTTCCTAAAATGAAAACAATAAAGCTGGCATAGTTTAATTATATTACTTAAGTCTTAAAATAATTTGTATGATAATATTTAAAGCATTTATCGTGGAGTGGAATTTCACATCTGTCGCATGCTTTTGTTGTTTTGTTTGAACATATGCGACATCTTCTTCTTTGAGCACCAGTAATAATTAGATGCTGTGTTGATGAGGATGGTGTAGGAATTATTGCAATATTTTGTGGTACAGTAGAACGGGATGACTTTCCATAATTAGATAATAATGTACGTACTATATGTCTTTTTGTCATTTGTTGTCATTTTTGTATCTAAATTGTCGTAATAGTGTCCAAGCCTTAGTAACACAAACATCCAGCATCCATAGCCATATCGGAAAGTACCATTTTTTTCACGTATTTTTATTTTATAGTTTGAAATATTGTTGTCCATCAAGTCAACTCCACCCATATATTTATTATATTGCGAAATTACAAATTGTTGATTTATTTGAATTTTTAGTTTTTCTTTTGCTGAATATCGGCTTGCTTTTTGTATTGGCTCAGTTCCATGCTCATTGGATAATATAGTGACAACATTATTATCTTTCCATTTTACAGCTGCAATTTTAGCGCTCCCTTCAATAGAGCTACAATAATACCCTCTTGGCTTTTTTATTATAATTTTTTTATCTTCTAAAGGACACTTTTCTGTTCTGTTTTCGCGTACAGTTCCAGTGCCACCAAATCCCATTTCTCCAAGTGATGATAGCAAAGACATGCTTGTAAAAAAGTTATCCAAATATAAGGGAAATTTTATATTTTTATATGTATTTCGCAAAATCTCTGCAAAGTTCAAGACCACACTTTCTCCTAATCCACAATTTTTATCAACACAAGTAGCTGATTTTCGGCCTTGATATATGTCAAAATTTAGGCAATATCCATTTGATAAAGCCATTACCCATGCTTTATAGAAAAATCTTATTGGTTTGCCGCAAATAAATTGTTTGCATCCATTACGACCAAAGTAAGGAATCATAGATTCGTTGATAGAAATTTGATTTTCAATGGGTGCAAACGTTAAAAACTTTTTATTTAATTTTTCGATGAAAGGTCTAATCTTGACCAATTTATCATTTTTTGCCAAGTGGTTGTTTTCAGCAGCTTGAAAAATGTAAATACCTCTTTAAATCTATTGCGTCTCATAGATTTCGTTACTAAAATAGTATGTGTATCATCACAGGTTTCCCAATACATTCTTCGCCTTGGTAATGGAACGTAACCACTTAAAATTAAAATTCCCAAGAATACATAAAATTCTTCAACTTCTATTGAAATTTTATGATTTTTCGAGGCAGCATAATTTGTTGTTTCTTTAACTAAATACTCTATTATTTCTCTGCTCATTTACAATTCAAAAAATTCAACTGGATTACTGTCAGAAGTGAGTGTTAAGACTGGTAATCTCGGTAGATCGAAATCCGCACGTAATGTTGGTAAATTTATAATGTTCGACCATTTTCGTGGCGTCTTCTTTATTTTCTTTGTTGGATGTTGTACATTAAAATCAGATACATCTTGAAGAACTTCGTTTTCTATATCTTCTTCATCCCTCTGAAATTGTACTTTAACGCCGGCATTCAATTGACCTCTACCCCCTCTGTGGCTCAGTGGTAAGAGCGCCTACCTTTAAACCTAAAGGTCGTGAGTTCGAATCTCACCTGGATGGAGAAATTTTTGTTTATTAAAAATTAAGAAATGAAAATAATTTCTATTCTTGTGCGATCAGTACTCACCAGAGGGACCGCAGACGTTCGGATACAATTAGCGTCTCTTAGCAAAGACAATGACGTCGACTTTGCTAAGTATCAAGACAATTAATCTACACATACACACACACTACACTAGGTACCTGACTGTACCATGCCAATGATCATAGTTGTCGAGGCATTAACTCAATAAAAAAAATGACCTCTATTTAGTCTATCCGGATCATTACATTCCTCGTCTCCAGAATCCGAATCTGTTAACCAACCATTATTATCTGGAGGCAAAATCTATATGTCATCCGGTATAACCTCAATATTTTTAATTCTTTCTATTTCCTCCAGAATTTCTGCAGTAGATAGTGGTTTCTTACTAAAAAAATATTTTCTCAGTTTGATATGTCATGTGCCGACGGGTCGTTAACGACCCATCAAAATGTAACATTATATTTATGGCATATATCAAATTATTTTCATACTAGTATTATTATAATATATTAGCAGAACCTGTGCTTAACTAGATAAAATGACTTTAAATAATAAAATGATTTATTTAATTATACTTACAAATTTTTCAATGAAGCCATGTCGCGAACGTTATTCGAGTTCTATTTTGATGTGCACTCTACAACCACTACGAGTAAAATAAACAGTTTGCACTAAATAAACTGCTTACTTGCATATTCAGGTATAAACTTGTCAAGAAACGGCAACTGGCAAATTCGACATATTTGCTTGGAACGTCTTTTTGTTAGATGGGTCGTTAACGACCCGTTGGGCATAAATGGGTTAACTCAAAAACCTGAAAAACAGGTTATCAATTTTTTTCAAAAATCTATCAAACTACACCAGATACGACCCCCTCCCCCAGCCCTACCCTCTGAGGGTAGGACAAAATGTTTAAAGTTGCCTTTCGCCCTACCCACAGAAAGTCGGGCAGGGGGGTTATGTTTGGCATATTTTGATAGATTTTTAAGAAAAAATGAACACGGTGTTAGCGAAATATTCGACCTTTCCATTTTTTACACCTTATATAAACACCGCTCACTGTAGAAAACAGCTAAACCAAGAAAATATTACAAAAGCGCAAGAAGCAATGTAAAATGCGTAAGACAGATCACAATATTAATGAGGTCATTAAATACTTTGTATTAGTCAATAAGTTATCCAGATGTAAAGTCTGAAGTAAACATGTTATTATAAAATTTTGGATCCAAGGCTTTATACCGGTTTCTTGAGCCTTGTTTTCTTTTAAATGGGTAGGATGCTAACCTTGCCCACCAACACTGTTTTTTTATCCGGGCTTGGGACCGGCTGTGTGCATAACCGCGGCTTTTGAGCTACACAATCCACCCAGTTATCGCGCTTATAACCCCCAGAGAAAGTATAACCCTAGAGATGACAACACTTATACAAAAACTAATATTGAACTGCAAGATACCTGACGTATGGAGAAACAGCATATTGATACCAATGTTTAAAAAAAAAGAGATACATACATACAAGAAGAAAGAAGAAGAAGAAGGAAGGAGCCCCGATATGACCGATATCTCCGACACCTTGTGTCAATCTAATATAAGTCAAGGAAAAATAATTTGAATGCGTCAACAACTCATAAATTTTTAGTTGATACAACACGACTGGGTTTTTGACGCACAATATTGTGCTGCTGAGTATGACTACCAACACTTAGCACTTTTTTCACTTAGTCCTATTTCCCTTTTTATTTTTGCCCTTTATTATTTTTCTCTTCAGTCATAATATATGATGGTACAATATCAACATTAACAGCATCAGGGTTGTTTTCATCAGTTTTATCTTCCGAATTCCTTAATTCTATTTTACCATCTACACCACCATCCAGATCTTCAACATCCTGAAAAGCAGACAAATCGCCTGTTATTTGGGAGGGAATCCATTCATTCCCGTTTTCACTCAAACGTTCCTCTTTACTGTCACTAAATAGTTCTTGATACATAAATGCTAAATATTTAAATTTTTGCTCGTATGTGATTTTAAATTTAAATAAACAAATCGATGTATACTATTTATTACAATAATACATTATAAAATTTATCTATTAGGTATAATGGGCTGCTGATAATTCCCTCATTTCAAAGATATTTGTTTATTGAATATGATTATTATTGCTATACAATTTTGTTTTTGTATACTAAAAACCTGCCAAGTAATTTGATAAAAAAATATTTGATTACGAAAATCTGCTAACTCACAAAAGTGGTGTTAAAGAAATAAATACCGAATTAAATTATCTTTCTTTTATTTAAAATTGTACGAAATAAAAACATACGTTTAGAAATATAAAAGTCTTTCATAAAATACACTCACCGGCAAAATTAACGGAACACCTTAAAATTGGGACATGTTAGATGTCTCGAATTTCCTAAACCTGTTGTCCGATTTTAGTGATTTTTTTAGTATGTTATAGGTATATTATTTAAGAATATCGATGTAATAATATTGTTGCTAGACAGGTCAATGTCATTTTATACCGGGTGTAACAATCCTACTGTGTTTTTTCCTTAAAGTTCGGAACACCCTGTGGAATATTCTAGCATATATAAAATATTGAAATTAAAACTTAATTATAGCCTCAGGCTTTCTTAACATTTTCTTTTTTGATTCATTTGCTTATGTTTGATAATAAAAAAGTTAGGTACGTTAACAACTAGCCATGTTTTTCATCAATAAATCCTCATTTTCTGCTTAGTTTAATAAACAAGCCTAAAGTAGGCTATGAGAAGTTAACAATTTAATACACACACCGGCAAATTTAAAGGAACCTGTTATTAATGCAATATTTCTTTATATTTGTATTTTATAGACTATATCTACATATCTTTGAAAGCTCCTTGTCACAAGAAAGTCTTAAATGTCAAATTAATTTGTTTATTTGTATTGTGTTTTACATTTTACAGTCATTCTGTCTGTTCATAACAAGTACAAACTTGTATTTAATTGAGCGCATAGTAAGAAAGAGACTTAAAAAAGCCGGTCTCAAGTCATATGTGCCAATAAAAGCTCCCAGACTCCAGAGACACCATCGTTTAGCACGACTACAATTTGGTCGAGTACATCAAAATTGGAATGATAACCACTGGAGTCAAATTCTCTTCACGGACGAGAGCCGTTTCTGTGTAAATTACATCGACGGTAGAGAAAGATTGTATCAACGCCAAGGAGAACGAAATGCCCCTTTCAATTTTACTACGACCGTACCTTTTGGTGGAGGTTCAATTATGGTGTGGGGCGGTATATGTTTGGGAGCAATAACAGAGTTAGTGGTGATTGATGATGGAGCATTAACAGCAGATAAGTATATCAGAGATATTCTCCAAGACCATGTGGTACCTTTTTCACCATATATTGGCGAAAATTTTATTTTAATGCAGGATAATGCGAGCCCACACGTCGCAGACTGTGTAAGATATTTCTTATTACAAGTGGGTATAACAACGATGAATTGGCCAGCTTGTTCCCCAGACCTAAACCCGATAGAGGATATGTGGGACATGCTAGGCAGAAAACTTAGGGCACGGGTTCCTGCTATTCAAAACAGAGAGGAAGTCACAATTGCTTTGATTGAGGAATGGGAGAGACTGCCCAACAACTGATCGATAGCGGTATCAGAAGTATGAGAAGACGAATAACTGCAGTTGTAAGGGCTCGTAGGGGAAACACACGCTATTAAAGCCAAAAAAATGCATAAAAACCAATTTAAGTTCAAACTGTACAATAAAGTTAATGCGTTTAAAATCCGTATTTTGTTGAGTCTGACATCTTTGTGTTTTATTTCTTCTTAAACAGGTTTTATATTGTACTACCATTGTAATATAAATTCAAAATACTTCACCAACATTCGTATTATGATATTATCTAAACAGTATATAGACTAGAGAGAAAATACTCAGATTTTATGGTTGTTCCTTTAAATATGCTGGTGAAACTAAGAAGAAAATGAGCATTTATTGATGAAAAACATGGCTAGTTGTTAACGTACCTAACTTTTTTATTATCCAACACAAGCAAATGAATCAAAAAAGAAAATGTTAAGAAAGCCTGAGACTATAATTGAGCTTTAATTTCAATATTTTATATATGCTAGAATATTCCACAGGGTGTTTCGAACTTTAAGGAAAAAACACAGTATGATTGTTACACCCGGTATAAAATGACATTGACCTGTCTAGCAACAATATTATTTCATTGATATTCTTAAATAATATACCTATAACATACTAAAAAAATCACTAAAATCGGACAACAGGTTTAGGAAATTCGAGTCATCTAACATGTCCCATTTTTAAGGTGTTCCGTTAATTTTGCCAGTGAGTGTATATTCATATTTTTGAGGAATGTTTTTTGCCTCTCCTGAAAATTTACCTAATATAGAGTAAGCAGGTTTACAATCTAAGCCAACTATATTATTAATAGTTAAAATTTCTAATACTTCAAATTTTAAACTTTGAAATGTATTTTTATCGTTGAGTGAGAAATAATACTCACCGTAAAGCTGTAAATACGTGTTCCAAACCCACTGTTACCGCTTTAGTCTCTGTATTACGCAAGTTACGAAATACTGCTTAAATCTTTTTGTTTAATATTTAAGTAAACTTATTAGACTTCAGTCACGTCTCCCCTTTTTCTAAATCACAATAAACTTTACTTCGGTTGATTTTCAGTTTTTAAAATTTAATAGCTATTTTATTCGAACTAAGAGCAGTGAGTTGTATACATAATCAATATACCTGTTTGCATGTTCCTTGTTCTAGGTAGCTTTATTTGTCGTATTTGCGGATATTTAAAATACAATTTTAAAACATTTTCCAAGACTATTTTGGGTAAAAGCCAAAGCTCTTGAAGCTAATAATATTTGGAAGTAAGACCACATTGTTTTCTCGATGTTGTCAGCCTCCAAATTTCTATCAGCACTAATGCACGAACTTTAAGGGGATAATGGCGAGAGGTATCAGCTCCCGAGACTCTATCTCATGTTCAAAGTGTTTCGCTAAAATGATGGCGAAGTTGTTGAGAGATTCCTGAAAATTTTATGTGGCGTTATTTAATGTGTGGAGTTTTTACTAAGTTAGAGACAGCTGCGAGTCAAGTAGGTGTATTTCTGTTAAATAATTCTGCACAGATACTGAAACACGTAGAAGGAAGTAAAAGAGTTGACACGTTTTTTTTTATATATATAAAATATTACTTGTGCAGAACTTTTACATATGTGATGGAACAGGAAGAAAAAAGTATTCTGATTATGATATACGTAGCGTGTTTCTGAAGTAGAGGCATAACATTTTAAATCAACTTTTATTATCATCCTTACCTCTATAGTGTGGTATAATTAGAACAAAACCCTGACATCCAAAGTAAAAGTTATTATCTAACAACACATTGTTCAATATGGTCCACATGTAGTTCAGTAAAAAGTTATACTATTTTGAGAGTCGGGTTTGGGGAGTGGAGTGGGAAAAAGTCGGTAAATCAGTAGTTACATTTTACATTTTTCGCAAATATTTCAAAAACTATGCGGCTTAGCTATGCTATGCGGATGTTGGTTAAGCAAAAGCTGTGTATTTAATATTTCGCGCTTACTGACTACCATGTACTTTGTTTTCTTAGTATTGAGATTGTTCTCTACTTATATCTGATATACGCGACATTATTCTTTGCAACCATGCATATACATGATACATGATATTTACCAAAACGCAACCATGACCGTAATTTTGGACGACAAATTAATAACCGATAATATAAAAGTTAAACGAGGAGTCCGAAAAGGCGATATTATTTAACCTAAACTGTTTACCTTAACCCTCGAAGACATAATAAAATCAACTGATTGGGAAAACAGAGGAATATGTATTAACGGAAAATACCTAAATCACCTTAGATATGCGGATGATATACTCCTGATCTCCTTGGAACGAGAACTGAAATTAATGCTGAATGAACTTCATGAAAAATCACTGCAAAAAGGCCTAAAAATTAACTTCAATAAAACAAAAGTAATGACAAACACGGAAGACCAAGAGGCAATAAAAATAAAAACAGAAAAAATAGAACAGGTAAATGATTATATCTATCTAGGACAAGCAATCAGAGCTAAGAGAGAAAATCAAACAGCCGAAATATCGAGACGAGTAAGAATGGGATGGGCAGCGTTCGGCAAACTTTCTTACGTTCTAAAACATCAAACAATCCCTCTATACTTACGAAGCAAGGTATACATCTCCTGTATAATACCGGTGCTTACCTACGGAGCACAGACATGGACATTTACACAGGCCAATTTGGATAGGATAAGGAAGGCACAAAGAGCGATGGACAGACAAATGTTGGTGTATCACTTAGAGATAGAAAACGTAACTAGTGGATCAGAACCAGAACAAAGACAATAGACGCGATAGAACAAGCAGCAAAACTAAATGGAAATGGGCTGGACACAATGAACGTCTCCAAGACGGACGATGGAACAATGCCATCGGAAAGTGGCGTCCATACAATGCAAAGAGATCAAGAGGCAGACCACAGATGAGGTGGAAAGATGACATCAGGAAACAAGGAGGTCCCACATGGCAGAGAACAGCTCAAGATAGGGAAAGATGTAGAGAACTGGGGGAGACCTATATCCAATAATGGAAGGATAGAGAATAGGTTCAAAAAAAAATTCTTTGCAAACCGTTCAGACTATCTGCAAAAACTATTGCGTCGTCGGCATATTTAATATTGTTTAGACGCATTTCGTTGACTAATAGGCCTTCTTGTAGTTCTCCCAGCACTTGCTCGAAGATATATTCAGAGTATATATTAAATAGCACCGGGGACAGAATGCATCCTTGCCTCACTCCTCCATCTATGGAGACTCCTTTAGTTGAAAATATATAATTAGTGTATTTTACTAAATATTTTTTATTTTATACACCCATTTTATTTTCTATAATTACACGCTTTATACTACGTGTTAAAATTTTGTTTTTTCTTATAAAGTTAATTGTGATCCCTTTTGTACAATGATCAATGCCGCCGTGCATCTCAGGAGTCTTTAAACTTCTTTGTTTGTGTAATTTTCCCTACAGAATATAATCTCATTAATTTTTGAACGTGCTTAATAAACGGTTTCAACCTGCTCATTGTGTAATCTCACAATGTCCTCTTGTTCACTCCATATAGATAATTAAGAAGGTAGGCAACTTTTAATTATTTCTTTTCAGTTTAAAAGTTTTCAGTTTTGGCTTTTCTTAGATAAAATGAATTTTTCTATTTCTTTTCTCCTTGTGTGTAATATATCTGGGACTTATTCTTTCAGTTTTTTCACTAACGTAAGACTAGTTTTATGCTAAAGGCATATTTGTATACACGGGACTTGGTGTACAGTGTGTGTCACTATTAAGACAATAAAATTATTTCCCTATAATAAAAAGTAGAAAAATAGTGGTTATTAATAAAAAATAAACACAAAAAGCAGTATCGAGATAGGAGAAAGTGCAGTAAATAGAAAAACAGGAGAAAAACAATAAGCAAGCATATTAGTAGTATAAACAACCACATAGTAACTGGATAATTTAATTTGACAATTGACAATTAAGGAAACATAGTCTTAGAAAATCTAAAATTTAATAAAATCAAAGTCTTCGGAACCGTTGAGGTTAGAAAGCTTTCAAAGCTATCTAAGTAATAATTTAGAACTCAGTTTAATGTTTCGCAAATCTATTAAAAATTATTCTGCTGGCATGTACGCTATTGTTACACTTCGAATTCCACAAAAGCACAGCGGCGTTATCTAACTGCCCCACGAACTACCTGGGCCCATTAATTCCAAGTACCTACTGCCCCATCACTGAGAAAGTTTGATTATAGAAAGTAAGAATATAAATATTTTCAGTTATTCACTTCAGTTGCAAGTATTACTTTTAAATAGCAAATCCAATGACTATGTTTAGTCAAATGGGGGAATTTTCATTAATCATTAAAGAATATAAATATTCAAAGGCAAAGATGGAAAAGTTAGATGGCCATGCATCAAAAAAACCTATCAACAAAAAGTGTACACAAAGAAAGGTAATGAAAATTACGTTATTCTTTAAAAAGCATCGGTGAAGCATATTCATGCTCCAGATATCTACGTTAACCGGCAAATTTTTAGTAATTCTACAAAGAGAAAAGCTGCAGAAGATATATGTGAAATACTTTTAAAGATTGTCCACAAGGAATTAAGGAAGGAACATTTCAGCAATTTACCGCTGACAACGAAAGACATTTTTTGCGTTCGAATAAATATCTATGCTGCAAGACGAAAATCCACACCATCATTGCCCAAGTCACAGCAAGAAGTTCTACAAGTGTTAGTGAACTTAAATTTAAAAACAAAATAGAGGTGAAAACTTTTTATTATCAACGAAAAATAATTCCGCAATTTTTCGGTGTTTCACAAATCTTTACTTTTTATGTAATCTCAATTCTTTGTATGTAGATGGAGCTTTTTAATACTGTTCTAAATATGTTTGTCAGATGTTTACTATACATGGCTACAAAAATGGTTTTTATGTTCCTCTAGTATTTTGTTTGTTAACAAATAAATCACAGCAACCGTGCAAAAGTACTTTTGATACATTAATACCAATATGTACAGATTTGAATAAACAAACCGAAGCGAATGATTTCTGATTTTGACATAGCAATTCAAAATGCAGCCAAGTTAGTGTGACCCGACATTATTATTTTTTGTTGCAAATTGTATTTAACACAAAATTGGTATCGAAAAATTCAAAATTTTGGTTGGTCCTCTGAATATAGAAATCAAACTGTTATTGGCAAATATTTCAAATGGTTTTTCGGCATTTCTTATTTAGATCCAAATGATGTTTTGCAATTTTGTAATTACCTAGTTGATGTTGAATTATTTAACGGAAGATTTAACATTTTCACCTTACATGTGGGCTTCAAATTTATTATTTCTTATATTTACTACAAACGCACATGAATCATTTCACTTGAAAATTAACGAATGTTTTTATAAATCACATCCTGACATATTTAAATTTACAGACATTTACAGACATTAGAACTGCACATAGATTCGAAAAAAAAAACTTGATAAAACGGCAAAAAAACTTGATTTTATTGATAATTTTTCGACTGTTCTAACAACCATTCAAATTTCGTCATTTTGTGTCATGTGGAACAATTTCACCAAATCATGTCAACATTAGACTGATAATTGCATTCAGTGCAATTTTCAATCCCTATGACAACACTATCGAGTTTGACAACTTCATCCAAATAAATTTCAAAATGTCGCGATTAAATCTAATGTTAACTTAAATTTTAATAATTGTACTTTCATTAACTGTACTTTTAATAAATAAATGTTTCGTTATGTTGAGTTATGATTTTTTTTTCGCAAAATTATCCGCCGAATATCCCTTGGACATTGATGAATGCCTCATAATTTCACGACAAATTTCTCAAGCTCGTTGCTTGGTAACAGCACTCAGCCTTCGGCTTCGTGCTGTTACCAAGGAACGAGCTTTCGATTGTCATGAAATTATCTCATCTGTTATCAATGTCTTAGGGATATTACTACTGAAAATAGGCTTAATGTATATTACGTTAATCAAAACATTACTAAATTAGAAATCATTAAGTCAGTTTACAATTATTTTAATCACTAATCAGACATTATAATAAAGCATTGTTATTGTTTAACTGTAGTTTTTGTTATTATATATAAGTTAATGTAAATTTATAAATAAACTTTATCCGATTATATTGCTACAGTTTTATTATTTAATCATTAAAAATTTTCGCTCATGTTTTCGGAATTGGGTTCCTTTTTGAACACAATATAGTAAAGCATAGTAGCGTAGGGAAGTTCGTACTCGCTTCTAATCCTACTATAAAACTGAATCCATTAGAATGTAGGTAGCACGGGGAAGTTCGTAGTAGCCCAGGCATAGGGACATGATTTTTGATGGGCTTTGTTTTGGCAATGTAGATCTTCGCAATATGCAAGATGACGCTATTAAAAGTACGTAAAGCGGTAGCGTAATATTATTATTCATTAGATTTTCTTAAGTCTTATCTATATAATTTTCAATTTATTTAATATTGTTATACAAAATTACTAAAATAAACTATTAGATCGTTATTGACTCACGAAATTTAAACTAATCAAAAAACTACATTTAGGTCCATTTATACATAATATTACTTTTTCGTCTTTTATTAGCATATCCCTTTTGTCAATATTAAAGTTAAATAAAAGCATTAATGTGTTTATATCTAGCTTAAAGTTAATAAATTAAAAGTTTTATATTAATGAAATAACTACTTACCTATGGTCGTTATCAGTGTCAGAGAATACAAAAAGCTGGAACTAAAACTCCATTTATGGTTCTTCTGGTAATAGGCCATTGTTCCTATTCTAGATCCAGCGTAGGAGCCACTTCCTTCAGACTCTTTTACTTTAAATAATTCGTCCTGAAACATCAGAACTTCCTCAGCAGCCAGTCTTGTCCAATTTTCTCGGTAAAGAATATTCAGGTTCTCGGTGATACTCCATAATCTGGAAAAATTAATAAATCTCCAAGTGAACGTGCATCAAGCAAAAATATTTAAGTCAAACGTTAAAAGGGTTCTACTATGTGATGCGGAAACTTAAAGATATTGTAATAAAATAAAAGCTAATACACGAAATATATGATCAAATATTCTACTGGTTTTAAGGTATAAAAGTATCATCAAACGTAGTATCTAAATTGAATCGATTGAAATCTTTATATGCCTTGAAAATACAATTTAATAGCATTTGTTCAAGAAGTCGTACTACACCTGTACTAATTATGTATTGATACATTTGGTGACTAGTATTCTAAAATTTCAGCTCGATTGTTTGGTCGTCTTAAATTATTATTATTTCATGGCCCAAGTATTATAGGAGTCAACTGGCTCAATATCTTTGTCTTCTACTGAGATGTTTTTGATGTGGACTAAATTTGTCATAAATTGTGTTTGTAAAAAATTTATTTTAAGACCAACTCTTTTTGTGGCAGTATGGAATTCTTAATATTGTTCTGAAGCTATTTTCTTGTGGCATTGTAAATTAATTACTATTAAACTGGGAATAAGCCACAAATAAAGATAAAAATACGTTTATTGACGTTTCAATTTCCACTTCGGAAATCGTTCTCAAAATACAAACAGTAAATTAAACAAATTTTGTTTTTTGTTACATAGTGAAAAATTCTTCTAATAATTTATTTTATCTGACTCATTTATATTGACAATTCAGACATACATTATGCATTTTAAAGTAGACGACTTTAAAATGATATTGCCAATATTGTTGAGTTGCGCTCCTGGGACGACTTTACTTATAAGATAGTTCAATTCGATTACATGAAATCAATCTTTAACTTGAAAATATCCGTCAGAAAAAAAATCATAGCATGTAATTCGTCTTTAAAAAGACAAACACATGACATGATGACAGTAAAATTCTCCTGTTAGTAATTCCATAGTAAAATTATGAGGGAAAAACCAGGAAAAAAACCTCATAATACTATCCCGACATTGTAAGTATTTGTTCGTCAATTTAGTTTACCTTCAACAAACATCAAAAATTCTGATTTTATATGTAACGTTATTTAAAAAACATAAATGATGTATCCTCTACATGTTACTGACTTACTAATACTGGTATTTTCTTATTAATAACTTATTCTCTTCAATATTGGTAACCAGATCCTACTACATTCTGCCGAGGAATTTGCGTCACAATTGGCCTCATTTTAGCATAATTAGAGCTGCTTCTTGATTTTCCTTTTTGTACCATCCGTTTCTTTTAGGACTACATTTGAATTATTCCATTGAACCCTATGTTCATTATCCCATGCGTGTTTACATATTTCAGATCTATCAAATTCTCTATTTTTAATATAAGTTTGATGTTCACTTATTCTAACATTTAATGGCCTTGATGATTCACCTAAATAAAACTGATCGCATTCACAAGGTATTTTATAAATGCAATTCTTTGTCCTTTCTTTTTCATTGTTAGGTTTGGTTTTGGACATAATAGATCTCAACGTGTTTGTTGTATTGAATGTTGTTGAAATGTTGAATTTATTTCCTTTCTTTTTCATTGTTAGGTTTGGTTTTGGACAAAATAGATCTCAACGTGCTTGTTGTATTGAATGTTGTTGAAATGTTGAATTTATTTCCTATACTTTTAAGTTTTTCTGATAGTCCTTTTATGTACGGTATTGTTATTTTCCTCATATTATTCCTTGTGTATGTTGTAGGATCTCGTTCTAAGTTGTTCTGTTCTATTCGATCGATTGTTGAAAATTCCTTATTTATAAACGATAAAGGATAATCATTTTTAAATAAAACAGATGTTAACAAATGTTTCTCCTCCAAGAACGAATTTTCGTTAGAACAAGTAATTTTGGCTTTATCGTATAAGGATTTAATTATTCCCTTTTTTACATTAATATTGTGATTTGATTTGAAATTTAAATATCTATTGGTGTGTGTTGGTTTTCTATACACCTGAGTCTCATATCCAGTATCGTTCTTAGAGATTAAAACATCCAGGAAAGGTAGCGTGTTATTAAATTCCTTTTCCATGGTAAATGTTATTATCTCTTCTTTATCGTTTATATCATTTAGGAATGTGTCCAACAACTCTAATCCATGAGGCCATATTGAGAATACATCATCTACATACCTCCACCATACTGTGGGTTTGAAATTTTGTTTAGAAATGATATTTGTTTCAAAATCTTCCATAAATATATCGGCTAAGAATGGAGATAAACTAAAGTCCATTGCTAGACCAAAATTTTGTTTATAGAATTCATTATTTAGTTGAAAATATGTATTATCAGTACATATTGTTAATGACTACATTATAGCCGATATGTTTAGTCTTGTTCTAGTTGCCAATGAATCATCACTTTCTATTTTGTCTTGACTAAATACTTAAAGTCTTATTTAATGGCACATTCGTAAATAAACTATTTATGTCAAAAGTTACCAAAGTATGATTTGAATTAAATTCGATATTTGATAATTTATTTAACAAATGTTGTGTATTTTTTATGAATGTGTCATTTTTGTTTGTAAATGACAGTAAATTAAACAAAATTTGTTTTAATTTACTGTTTGTATTTTGAGAACGATTTCCGAAGTGGAAATTGAAACGTCAATAAAACGTATTTTTATCTTTAATTGTGGCTTATTTTCAGTTTAATAGTAATTAATATGGAATGCTTGGAGCATTATCTGTGCTTGATCAAAGCTGTCTGCAATAAGAACGAACGAACCAAACAATCGGGCTAAAAGACGAATAAACCTCGCTTAGGCTGCATTTGAAAAACTGAAGGATATTTTTAGGTCTAAGATTCCAATGTGTCTGAAAAGAATAGTATTTAATCAATGTATTTTGCCAGTGATGCGCAGAAACCCTAACGCTCACAAGAACAACAGTAAGTAAACTACAAGTTGCGGAAAGAGCAGTGGAGAGAATTATGTTAGGCATTTCTCTACGTGATAGAATACCCAATGCTACTATACGCAAAAGATCTGGAGTAGCAGACGTTATTGAAAGGATAACAACACTAATAAAGTGGAACTGGGCCGGTCATGTAGTAAGATCAGTTAATCACCGGTGGACAAAAAGAATTTTGGAATAGAGACCCGAATACAATTTGACAGAAATAGAAGTCGATCCCGAACAAGAGTGACAGATGACATAAAAGAGTAACTACAAATTGGATTCAGATGGACGCAAATGGACTAAGTGGAAAAGCATGCAAGAGGCCTATGTTCAGCAGTGGAAGTTAGAGGCTAGTTGATGATAATTCTACAATTTACTGTTAATATATTTTTTTATTTAGTTTACTTACTTATCCACTGTCTCTGATCTTAGCTTTTTAAACACATCACCGTCATCAATTACAGCACCTTTCGACGCTGCCATTTTCGTACCATCCTGGTAGAATCCCCCTTCCAGGGCCATAAATACGAATGCCCCAATATCGTGTAACCTAATACCAAAAAACACACTCATAAGGTGGTTAGAAATGAAGTACTTTTGCTCCCAGTGCAGCTGTAACAACAACAAAAGAAGGACGGTTCTGCTGGTGCTGCGTACTTTCCTTCTCCGTGCTCGTAGCAGCACTTCTTGATGGCAGGGCTACCTGGAGGGGAAGATCTACGCAGAAAAGAGTTTTGAAAGCTTGTGTAAGCCGTAGGTTCCTGGTCGCGGATCATTTTTGAAGATCACATGTGTAGCAGGTCATTTAGACGAATGGTTTGGCGGCGAAGGAGACGACGCTGTCATCTGTAAAAAAACAATGGTAGAATACAATAAAAACAATAATAAAAAACGGGTGTGGCAATCCAGTGGGAATGCCGGTAAATGTAATATTTAATTAAACGCGTTCGTCGTTACAAATTTATATGAGAGTCAATCTGTACAATCATTATATATGTAATGCTATAAGTAAGAGATGGAAAATGGTAAAACAGAAAGGACTGTAGACGTTGGCTGAAAGAAGGAAGACGGCGACAGCTGTAAAAATCCTTATATAGGCAGATAGAACTTTGGTTAAAGATTTTTTTTTGATAAAACTTATCAAGGGATTTAATAGATAACAGAGACGAAAGACAGGAAATCCCTATAATAACATTATCTGAATTGACGGAAACCTTAAAAGAGGTTAAAAACGGAAAAGCCGCAGGGCATGGAGACATCCCATAGAGCTGGTTAAATATGGGCCGACTGCACTTTTAGAATCAATAGTAGACCTTTTTAATAAATGTATGTGTGGAGACACAGGAAATTCCTGAAGATTAGAATAATTCTTATATAAGCATCTATATATAAGAGAGGGAATAAAAGAGACTGTTCCAATTGATAGAGGTATTAGTGTGACGAGCTCTGTGAAACGGGTTGTACGGCAGAATATTAAAGAAGAGGGTTGAAAGACAGATACAAGATATTGAAGAACAAAGCGGCTTTCGTACCGGGAGATCCTGCCTTGATAATATATTTTATCCTACGACAAATAATTGAAAAGCGTGTCGAAAGAAGTAGAGAGATCCATTTGGTATTTATAGACCTTGAGAAATCATACGATAGTGTCCCGTTAAAGAAAATGTTTGAGGTCTTTGAAAGGTCCGGATTGGATTCGACTCCGAGCGATATATAAATTGCACAAAAATGCAGTTAGTTGTGTAAAAATTGGAACCAGAACTTCAAATGAATTTAAAGTCACTAAAGGCCTAAAGCAAGGATGCTGTTTGTCACACTCTTTAAAATATACGTCCAAGAAGCATTGAGGAATTGGAGAAATAAATGTGGATTTTATGGGCATCGAAGTGAGGCAAGAAACTCTGTATACATTGTTGTTTGCAAATGATCAGGGGTGGTTTTCAACCGATGAGGAAGATATAAATTATATTAATCGAAAATTATTTGAGGAATATGCCAAAGGGGGCTTACTGTAAACATAAGCAAAACATGAATATTTAAAAATTTGAGGAAATACCACAGATCCAAGGCTTAAAAACGCAGTCATAAAAGGTTGCAACCAGTATAAATATCTAGGAAGCATCATATCAGCAGATGGCAGAGTTAAGATAGATGTACAAAACCGAATAACCCAAGGGAAAAAATGCATCCGAATACTGAATTCATTACTGTGGTCTAATAAAATAAAGATGCAGACCAAACTTCGTGTATACAGAGCAATTATAGAACCGATTACCACATATGGTGCCGAATATTGGACGATGACAAAGAATGAAACGAGATAAAGAAGACGTTGTGGAAATGGATTATCTTAGCAGGTCATGTCGAGTATCGAGAATGGAAGGAATCAGAATGAGGAAATACGAAACCGTACAGGAATTAGAGATACTCTTTCAGATAGAAGACAAGGAAGGAAATTACAATGGTATGGTCACATGATAAGAATGGAGGAGGAGCGTGTGGCCACAGAAAGCCTTAATATATGTTCCGCAAGAAGAGGCAAAAGGGGAAAACCACAAAATTCCTGGAGAAGAGAAATTACAAAAACAATGCAATCTAGAGGCTTAGAAGAGGGAGATTAGAGAAATTAGGAAAAGATGGAGGCCGAAAAGCGGGAAGCGGCAATCGCCGTAGGACCCCCGTTATATGATGATGATGACTCATCTTTTAAAAAAAAAATTCAAAAAACCCCAAATTTGACTTTTGACCTCGAATAACTTTTGTACCACACATATCGATGTGGATTGTTAAAACTTGATTTGTGAAGATATACCGTAGCTCCCCTTCAATATTTGGCTTTCCGGGAATCTTTGTTATTTTAATTGTCTATATTGACCAGACTATAAAGCATTATAATTAGAAATCTGGACTGTAATAATCACACTACTTGTGTACTCTCATAAAGTTACAGACGATGCCCACATCGTCTGTTGAAATATTAGAAATATTTCATAGCGATCCACATAATATTGCTCGTACAATCTCATTCCAAATTCATGGTTGGAATCTTCTGATTAGAGGATTGCTTTTATTTATTGTTATTTCTCAATATTCTAGTGGATATTTCATGTTTTTAAACCATTTTAATATTGCTTTACGTTTGTTCTATCCAAAATATTCGACGTACAATTTTATTACCTAAAAGTAATTTTAAATCAACTCAATCAAACATAGCGATCAGATGAATATGAAAACAAAGTGCACAGTGCGATTGAGTTGCGAAAATTTATTTTTCAAAACAATCAAAAAAAAGGTATTATTGAGTTTGTAATATTATGCCAACAACAAAAAATCCACTATATTTGATAGTTAAATCGGTATTTAAAAAAATAACTGTTTTGTGTTGTTGAAGCGCATAAAATCACTTTATGCTTTGGTTTTATTTATTTTTATTGGTGAAAATACTTAAATTATTAATATGATATGGCCTCTAACAACTTTATACTGGCACAAATCAAAATATGTATCTTAAATAAAAAATTTTATGTGAAGCTATTTTCCTGTGGGCATTTTAAAGTAATTACTATTTAAATGGGAATAAGCCACAATTTAAGGTTAAAAGTACGTTTATTGACGTTTCAATTTCCACGTCGAAAATTTTAATTCAAAAATTATGAGATTCACAACCGTAACGTTCCTTTTTTTTCATAGAACTTACTGAAGCCTTAAACTCTTCCAAAGATTCAAGCGCAGAACCAGACAGTATCTTTTTAGCATTTCCACTACATCTACCAGACAATGAAAAAAATTTATTACTAGACCTTTATTCTGTATCTTATAGTAACCAGGTATTTCCATCAACTTGGTCCGAAGCAATATTACTACCAAACCTGAGAAATCCAGGACATCATCTGCGTCATATCGACTAATATCTTTAACCAATTTTATATGTAAAGTTCTAAAGAAAATGGTAAATAAAGGGCTGAGATAATATTTAAAATAACAAAAACTCCTTCTTATTCCACAACAAAGCAAATTTAGGCAAAATGGATCCACTATAGATGACCTAATAGACTTAGAGTGAGGAATACATTAAAGCATTTGCACATAAGCAAGATTATATCGCAGTATTTTTTGATAATAATAAAGCTTATGACACTCTCTGGCGATTTAGTATCATACCAAAATTGCATAATTGGAACATCAGAGGCAATATGCTAAAATTTATTTTAATTTTCTTCAATCTTGCAGCTTTATATGTTTAATCAGGCAACGTTAACTCAGATTAAAAAGTTCAAGAGAACAGAGTACCATAAGGATCAGTTATAAGCTCACCCTTTTTTTAATAGCCATAAACGACATACTTCAACAATAGCTCACTGCATTTTTTTACTGCACTGATTTTTAAAGAAAGATTATACGCTGATGACTTAGTTTTATATTTGTCGAAGGAAAAAACTCTACATCTATTGAAAAACATTTACAACCAAACAATCAATCAGTTGTAATTATGGTCTAGAACTATTGAATTGCAATTTTCATCGACAAAAACTAAATATATTCTATTAACATAACACTGAAACTCTACAACTGAAGCTATATAATCAACCTCCGTTTTACAAATATTATCAGATTTTTAGGTATTGTTTGTCGACCAAAAGCTCTTTACGAAAAAGCATACAGTAAAACTTAAAAAATCATGCTAAGCAGGATCTAATTTTATAAGAACAATTTCCGGCAAAAACTAAGAAGCAGATAGACTATAGTACTAGTTTATATTCATCAAGAAAAGTATCAGCATTAAAAAACCTTAGAAACTGTTACAAACCACACAACTCTTACCAATAGCTAAAGGCGCGTTTCGAACGACACCAGTTAACAGTTTACAATGCTTAATAGGAGAACCACCCCTAAGTTTAACCATGCAGAATTACATTTTTCATCTCCTATGCTCCAAAAAATAGCTAATAATAACACAACACTACTTATACCAGTATGTTCACAGATCGATGTCAAGATACTCTCTCTACAAGACTAGATCCACCATTTTACGAAATAGTTAGAAGAAACCTTCATGATCTACATCTTGAATTTCCTAACTTCTCCACCTTGGTTACATACCAAGTTCCCAAGATTATTACTAAACTTAGTGTATATAAAAATAGTTAAGACTAGAATAGACCTGATCAAATTAATTATTCTTAATAGAAATGGAAAACTTATAAAAAACACTATAAAGATATAACACTGACGCATCCAAATCTTCAGACGGTGTTGGTGCATCATCCTCACATCCAATACATCCTTAAAATTTAAATTGAATCCCCATTACTTCGTCATACACTGCAGAGTTGTGTGCAATATAACAAGCACTTATCCACATAAAAGAAGTCGAAACAGTCCTCGTCTCTCATAATAACCGATTCACTAAAGCTCCCTTCACATTATCAACACGTTTATATACCAATATTCCAATTGCTTTACATATTCAATCATAAATAGAGATTCTATAATAATAATAAGATCACTGTTGACTTGATATTTGTTTTATGATATTCAGGTATACAATGAAATGAAGAAGCAGATAAACTTCAGATAAAAGTAAATAGTATGTTTTTAGAATGGAAAATATAAATACGTATTACGTTAAATTAAAAATTCATCTTCAAAGTGAATATGTAGAAACGCTCAATACTCCGGGAGTATTGGGTTTTTTGGAAGTGTAAGATCTCCAAATTCCAGAAGAACTGGAAGGGAGGTGATGAAAAATACTAAAGATAACTAAAATATAGGGCTAAGCTCAGAGGACACAAATTTAAATGGCCAAAGAGACACTAAATCTCAAAGTGAGTGTTCGGGCTAGCTTCAATGCACTGGATTGTGGCTTTAAAGATATAAACAACAATAATAAGAGCTAATGAGCTAATGAGCAAGAAAGAAATGAGACCTGGTAATATCAAACGTGATACAACTGAAGAAGGTCACTGGGAATAAATTTATAGAAAGAGAAACAATAAGAAGAGTAAAAGAAGGGCGCCAACTCAACGATAGTTGAAGATTTTGAAGTAACAAATGAAATCTGGAGATAATACTCTGAAATACCAAAAATACTAAATAATAATCTTGTTTTGCTATGTTATATACTGGTTAGTAGAACTGAAATAAAACTCAAAATAGCAACATAAATATAATTATAAAAAAATGTATATAGGTATATGTGTTAAAACAATTTACATATAATGCAAAGCCAAATAACAGTTGGTAGTGGATGGTGTACAGATACAATAGGACCTAATAGCCCCTCAACAAATGAATTAGTCACTACCACTGGCCAAATAAATATATGAAATATTAGTATACAACAAGAATAGTCCGTAGGGTAGCCTAAGTCTTAAACACAAAAAGGTAGTAACAAATTTTGAAGGTGAACAATTATCATCCGGCTGACGTGGCTGCGTTCGAGTTCTGACCAAAACTGATCGTTTCGGTTTCCGCATAAAATCGATCTTCCTTTCAAAAAGCGATAACAGCGCCGTGGGGAAAAATGTCGATTTAAAAATCGATCGTGAGCGGGTAATAAAATTTCTTGAGGGGTTTAAATTGGACTAGTCAGTAGCGTACAACGACTACAAGTGTGCGCCAATAATTATTATCTAAAACAATTATTTATAATTATAATAACAATTATGAATAATTATTATCTTAAAATAATCAATTCATTTTGTTTGTTGTGTTTAGATATCTTTCCACTAGGACTCGCTTTTCGACCCTTTGGAGTTCTCATTCAAAATGTCTCACACAACTATAAGATGAATTATTTACGAAACGTTGCACTATCATATGGAAAAGTATTATGAACGGCAAATGGCTTTTCCAACCTAAGACATATTTTTCGATCAATTTCCAATGATTTTTTGTAATAAATGGAATTTTTCCAGATTATATAAGCTGTATCGATGGCAAAAATATTCGAATACGATGTCCCTCTAATTCAGGTTCCATGTATTATAAACGATATTTCTCTGTAGTACTTCAAGGCAGTTGCAGATCCACAGTACAGAATTATCTACGTGATAAAATTTTTGGAGGGACTTTTGGCAAAAACAAAGCGATGGAGGTATTTTTTTCCACATAGTTCGCTATAATCAACATCTTGAAAATTAAGTCGTTAAATTTTCCAGAAGATAGAGTACTTCCACAAAGCAATTTTGGTACTTTCATATTCGTTTCTTGGTGATGAAGCATATCCTCTATAAAAAACTATTTAATGAGACTCTATCCCAAAAGAGATTTGCAGGAAGAAGAAAAGGTATTTAATTATAGACTTTCAAGAGCCAGAAGAATGGTGGACTGTGCTTTTGGGATATTAACGTCCAAATGGAGAGTAATAAAAAACGAAATGGAAGTTTACCCTAGACCAAGTTGATATAATATGTAAAATGTAAATGTATTGTTCATAACATTGTCATTGACCAGGAAGGTATAAAGAATTAAATCTTTCAGAAAACAGTGGCAACTATGGGACAAATAGATAAACAAAATTAACAACGTATTGACTCGTTTACCTGTAGTATATATTTTTAAGTCGCTAATACCGAACCCTTGTATTATAGTTACCGTGTATAAATAATAAAAAGATAAAGGAAAATACCGTGAAGTTTTTTAACAAAAACTTGTAGATCAAGTAGTGTAGTACTAGTGTAGTATTAGTAATAAATAACATTTATTTTTTAAAATTTTTTTGTATATTTATAAAGTAAAATTTGGGAAAGCGCTGAAACCGCTTTCCTGATATCTCCATTTAATACTCCCTCTTTGGTAGCGTATTCGTTTCAAACAAAAATATAGTAATAATGGTCCTGGAAACCCTAACCCTAAACACCTAATCCCTTAACAGTCATCATAATTCTTCACCTAACTACGACAAAACTTTCACAGCCGACTTTCTTTAATAAAAAAAATATTGTTTGAAATAATCGCCACCCATTTTCCCATCGTGCGCTGCAAAATGGAACCGTAATTTCTGTGAACTCTAATTTCTCTATTATTCGCCCTTATTGAGAGTAATAAAGCTAAATGAATTTAATCAAGCGCTTTTCCCAAGGCGCTGACTACGTTTGAAATTTTTTATAAGCAGAGATCTAGAGTGCGTTGATGGCGCTATATACTTCCGATTGAGAGCAGTTTCAAAATCACTCTTCAGTGTGAAAGACGCAGGAAAATGTATTGTTAGTTTCATTTAATTTGTGCCAACGATTGAAAACTAGCGACTAGCAATCGGTTATGGAAGTGTTTTTTTATCAAACGAGTAAACAAAGTGTTTAATACAGTTTACAATACTTTTGTTTTTATGATTTGTTTTTGTCTGATAATTGCTCATTCGTAAAATGTTATTTAATTGAACTATTATTTTTATAGTTTTAATATGATTTAAATAGCTTCTAATTCTTGCGTAGAAAGGTTTTAACAGTTCTTGGCTTATTTATGAAGAGTTTGAGAATTTTTCTTAAAAACAATTGTGAATAGTAAAATTTTTTGTGTTAAACCTTATTTTTGCAGCGTATTCTACACCTAAATAAAGTCTTTGTCTTCTAAGGACAGTTCATCAACTTCACAACAAATATTTTCGATTGTTGTTGTATCGAATTTCACGAAGGACCTAAAACAAAACTACTACTGCAGATAAAGAAGCATGAAACCAACATAATATTAGGAGATTTTACCGCCAAGATTGGAAAGGGAAGAGAAAATGACACGGTGGGGAGTTTGGCCTCGGAATAAGAAATGAGGACACCACAAGGAATCTTAAGTTCTATAATAGATTACATGAAGTTAATACAAAATTCACAAATACTCATTAGAGATATTAGAGCTATGAGAGAAGCATTATGCGGATCAGATCACCACAGGTCCAGGGCAAAAATTGTTTTCCCATATAGATTAAAGGACAAGTGTCTCATCAAGCCAAGACGAACAACTTTTAGAAAGAAATTGATCTTCCTCAATACAATCTGTCCAGTTTAATTCATGAGAGCACCCGTACACTATATAAGCACTCGAATGGACACCAAACTTGACGAAACACTAACAAATACCAAATGCATATATGAGAACATAATCAAGTTATTCATCAAACATGCACAGGAGTCTTAGGAATCAAACAAAATAAAATTAGTAACAAGCTTTGGTGTGAATGAAGACGTCGAAAAATGCGGTAACAGAAAAGAATAAGATTATACTATAAGTGGTTGAATACAAAAGATGACGCAGACAAAGACCGATACAATGAAATGAAGAAGAAAGCTAGAAAGATAATTATGACCTCCAAAAATGAGACATGGGACAGAAGATGCAGAGAGATAGAATTTATATTGGAGGACGACAATGCGCTGAGGCGTGGAAAGTTTATAAAACTCTGTTAAGAAGCCGACTAACGACAAAGTGATTTCAAATCCCATAAATCCCGAGATTGGACACATTATTAACAAACATCTATTAAATGAGAACAGAGACGAATTTAAAGAAGATATGAATTCATCAAGATCGAAATTCTGGGAGAGGCATATTACCAATAGATATCAACACAGTTACAAAAGCTATAGCAGGGATGAAGAATGGGAAAGCAAGTGGACCAGAGAGAGATAAACTACGGAATTAATAAAGAATGACTCAGAGAAATTACCAGAATGATCACGGTGATATTTAACGAAATATATTAATGGAACATCCAACACCAGATGAATGGAAAACAGCTATATGACCCCAATATAAAAAAGGTGACAGAGAAATTGTAAAAACTATAGAGGGTATATCGGTCACAAGTTCAATGAGTCGACTACGGTCGAATACTAACAGACCTGATAGAGGAAGATTATTCAATCGTCTGAAGACGAAGAACAAGGATGATTTAGAGCAGGTCGTTCATGTACAGATAACATCTTCTGTCTTAAACAAATTAATAAAAGAAAATTGTGACAAATAGAGAGTTACATATGACTTTTGTAAATCTTTAAAAAGGCCTATGACACCAGTCCACGCTAAATAAACTAAATGAAAAGTCCTGGCACATCAAACATACATTAGTTAGTGCTCTCCAAGATCGATATTATGGTTCAAACCTCCCAAATGAAATTCGGAAACCTCTTAGCTGAAAAATTTGCAGTTACTAAGTGTCTCAGATAAGAATGTTGTATCTCTTCGACTCTATTTGAGATTTATATCTCTACAAATCTCTGAAACAATGGGAAAAGGAAAGACAAAGGAAGGGTATACAATTAAACGATCAGTTACATATATAACTTTACATGTTTGCAGATGATCAGGTGGTGATCTCAAATGACAAAGACGACATGGAATACAGTGCTTAGAAAACTAATTGAAGAATACCAAAATGGGATTAAATATCAATTTAGAAAAGACAAAATACCTCTCAATTGGAGTTGAAGCAGAACAACTCGATATCGTTAACATTAAAAAATAAATCCATGTGACGAATATAAATACCTGGGCGTCATCTTCAACCGTAGTGGAAAAGGACAAAACGAGAAATAGAACATCTAATTTGTACAAGCACGAATAGCGTTAGCATGTTTGAACGGAGTTCTATGGAGTAAAGAAATATCAAAAAAAAAAGAAAATGGAACATCTATTTAACCTAACGGAACACCTAACGAGAAAGACCAGCACAGAGCTGGAACCTGGGAGTTAGGAAAGCGATTAGCGCTCGAATCTAGACGAAGACTAACCGAACCAAGACAGACTACAGTGGCGTTTGGGAGTCGGACAACGATATATATATATATATATATAATCATATATAATTATATAATATATATATATATAATATAATTATTGGCAATTAACAAATAGTATAAAACTGTATTATTTTTTTAAAATATTTGAATTTTTTATACACATTTTTAGACAGAAGATATTGTGATATCTTTGTTATCGCAGGCTTCATTATCGAGTTATTAGTGCTTTTAATCACTGAAGCCTCTGAAGGCGGTTAAAAAACTAATATGAAAGGTTATAGCAATTGCAAACATAAACTTTATTTTGTTTTGTTTAAATGTATATTACCTTGGGCACTCAGGTAGTTAATGTTGTTTTTTCACGTTTTGTAAACTTTATATGTATTCTTTACAGTTATAAACTGTTATTTTTTTAGTTTGATTTCAAGTTTAATTTTTTAGTTTCAAAGCTAATCTGTAATAGAAGCACATTTTGAAGATATTTTCTTATGATTGTTTAAAGTTAAATAATTTTGTATGTGCAGATAATTTCTTGGTAGTTTGATATACATATTAGAGAATATAATATTAAATAATTTTAGGCACGTAAGTCATAATTCATTTAAAAAGAAAAAACATCAAAAGTTCCACCTCCTTCCCTACTGGTTGACTGCAAAAAAAACAAATAATAATTTTTTTTCGACTAGACCCTCACCTAAGAGCGAGAAATAAGTCCAGAGCCACAAGTGCCAACTTGAAAAAAACAATAATATACCCAGTGCTCACTTGCGAATCGGAAACATGGACAATGAAGACCCGAGATGAAAAATTACTCTCTTCCAACAGTGCCATCTCCGCAACGTAGGTTGGCAATCATCATGTATTCTGAATTAAGATGCTGCTGTACTGAAGAGTTCAATTGATGTGCATTCGTACCATTCCCTCAAGTTACGCAACCATGAGATTCTTCTTCTTCCTACACTTCTCTTGCCTTGATTTTCCCTTGTATATTCAAGGAAGAATTACTACGAATCTTTAAGGGGAAAAATAAAATTAACTCGAGTATTAGTAACGATAAACACTTAAAAATACTGCAACAGTTTTCTATGTACAATTTTATTTGTACTTATGTTTTAAAGATGTTGTGCTGCTGTTTATTTATATTTTTAGAAAAATCTCAACTAGAGCCGTCCCTGATAGAATCGCTCTATAAAAGCTCCATATTTGGCCTCAAGTCATCAATAAATTTAATTAGTTCCTCTATACTGACACAAAAGGGCTTTTTCTAATGACATAGCGATGCGACGTGTGTGGACGAGATGATGATATAATTAGTTCTTTGATTTAGGAATGGCGCCTCTCGAATTGGATTTACGGAAAATGGGGCATATAATTGCAACTACCACCGCAGTTTTGGCGTTTTTAAATGGTAGGCAATGCAGAGGAAATTAATCATATTGATTATGCTGCACGAATTAATTTCGTTTGCGAATATTACACATATTATTTTCTATAGTTCTGTAAATATAGGCAACATCCGACAAGTATGCACAATAAGTTAATCTGATAAATAAATGTGATTAACTATCATTATTGAAAAACGAATTATTATAAAATTAAAAGACGTACAACTCTAATCTGTAAAATTATATAGTGTTAGTGGTTTATATTGATATTATTAAACCAACAACAGATTATATTTTGATTATAAGGAAGCTGATGGAAAATATAAGAATAATAAAGTATATTTTATAGTATTTATGGACGATTTCTACAGGGGGCACTCTATAAGTAAAGAAATGGTCGATAAACATGTAATTTTATAAAAAAAAATAAGTGTTGGGTCTGGTAAATTCATAATAAAGAAAACGAAGTAAAAGAGTAGAGTAAATCGAGAAGAGTCCGGCGCAGGAGGTGAGTTGCGCGGTACGCATAGAACGAGATGTACTGTAGCGTACAAACGTAGTGTACCGTTTGTTTCGGCATTGAAAAATGATTACGTCTGAAAGCTTGTTTAAATGATCGAAAAAGGTTTACTATTTCTCCAAAAAACTTGTTATTGTTTTGTGGAAGGGTACAAACAATTATTATAAAAGATTTTGCATCCAAGATTTTATGTAACTTTTCATAATTTTGGTTAAATTAAGTATATAATTATGTTGAGGAAACCTTAAATTATAATAATTCTAACCTAAAAATTTTTAGACATGTGTAAAATTAAGAGTAGTTATTCAATGCCTTATCTCTCCTACATATAAATAGGATATATGGCTCACGTATTGAGAGGAGAATTGGTGCACATTGCAAGGAAGGATTATTTAATATAATAATAGTTTTTTGTATAACAATTCAGTAATGTTTTATTGTTTTTATTCATAGAAATCTTTTTATTTTAGAAATGCCTACAAAGTACATAAGAAAGGGTAAATCTTGTCGAGGTCAATGGAGTGAGCAACAATTAACAGAGGCAGTTAAATGCAGTAAATACTGGAAGTGAATGGACCCAAATGGAAAGTGAATAAAGCTGCACGTGAAATATATATTCCAGCTATTACATTACGTAGAAGAATATCAAACAATGATTGTAAAAAGCGTACTTTGGGACCATCTTCAACAATGGGATTGGTAGAACGCAAAATTGTAACTCATGATTAAGAAGCTGCAACAGCGAGGCTTTGCTCCGACTAGATAAGATGTAAGTTCCATGGCATTCAAGTTAGCTGAACGCATGGGAATCCCACACTAAGTGTTTAACAAGAATACTGAAAAAGCTGGAAATCCTTGGTTAACATTATATTTCTTTCACGAAATTCAGATTTGTCCGTAAGAAAAGGCCGAAGGAGTGTCCGGGCTTTCTGTTCTTATGGAACGTAGTCAGTGAAGATGTTGAGCAATACTTTATACTTTTGAAGTCTATTCTCATTGAAACTTGATCTGTTAGATAAACCTGGTCATATTATATGGAAACATGGATGACGAATGGACTACAGCTAAATAATAAACCCAGGATTGTTTTAGCCATAAGGTTCTAAAACCGTAGCAGCTATCACATCTGGTAAGAAAAGGCGAAACAATAACATTAATAGCAAGCTGCAAAGCAGAAGGTACATTTAAACACGGAATGTCTCCAGGAACAGTGGTTTACATGTCTGAAAAATCGGCTTATATAAACAGTTCTATGTTTTGGCCTGATTAAGAGACAAATTTACGTCCACGAAAACCACAAGGCAATGTTTTTGCTAATTGTGGATGGTCACTATTAGCATGCAGTGATCCCAACATCTCTTGATATGCGAAACAAAATGGCATAACCCTATTTTGCCTACCTAGTTTACACGACACAGTTCTTGCAAACCTCTTGACAGAGCGCTTTTAAAATTATTTAAATTAAAATAACCAATTTGCTTGCAATTCGTTAATGAAGAATAACCCAGATAGTCAAATAACTCGGCTTTAATTTGGAAATTACTAAAATTTGCTTGAGAAAGTCTGCTACGGTTAGTAACGCGAGTAATACGCTTTTTGAATCACTGGAATTGTACCTTTGGATTCCTATGTAATTCCCGACGATGCTATTTTTAGTCGATGAAGGACAATGTACATGAAGAAAAAAGAAAATTAACCCTTACCTTTCAAGGCCTTAATTACAACCTAAAGCGGTTATAGCAACAGGAGTGATTATCAGCTTGACAAAAGGGGGAAACTAGATTTGTTACAGAGTACAGAAACTAACAAGCAAAAATCACACTGACAGTTGATATGTCGATTAAAATGTAACCTCTGAATTACCTCAGAAAACTGTGCTTGATGAAATATCACCTCTACCAAATAAACGTGGAGTAGCTGCGGTCAAAAAAGAAGAGAGCAAACACGTCTGCAGAGATTCTTACTTTCAAAGAAACCATTGCTGGAAAGGAAGAAAAGAGAGAAAAGAACAGCAGAGAAGAAAAAGCAAGCTAATGCTTTAAAAAAGTGAAAGTTTAAAAAACAAATGAAAAGATTATTTCTAAAAGGCAAAGGAATGCAAAACCAAACAAAATAAAATAATCACAAACATAAATCAAACTATGTTTCAGAATCTTCTGATAACGGATCAATAACATAAGTCTCAAGATAATTCAATATGGATATGTAATCGGATGCAGAATGTTGTGTAGGATGTTTAGAAATATATTCACAAACTTCCAAATCGGACGACTGGTTTCAATGTATGCCATTGCAAGAAATGGTTTCACGAATCTTGTAGCAAATACTTTAATTTCTGCGACCCTTTGTGGCAAACTTAAATTTGTTCAACAAGAAGTACCTAACTGTTATGTAACATAAAAATGAGTTATATGTAACGTAAAAATGAGTTTTCTTAATTTTTTTTATAATGCTCTATCTCACCCTTTCTTCATAGAGCCAACTCTTCTCCGTTATGTGGGTGAGATTGTTTTGTTTTCATACTTATATTTTTTAACATAAATAAATATATTTGAGTTTTATTTGTATTTCATAACTGAAATTGCTCACAAAATAAAGATCTTTATAAAAGAAGTTTGAGTAAGTACGTAAACAAAACGAGGAGTACTGTATATGCAAAATTTAAAAGCAATATTACTGTAGCCATGACCACTAATGTCCTAATTAAATGTTCATTTAATTTTCCAAGTTAAATTGTCTAAGGATGTGTTGGTTTTTAAATTGCACATTTTAGGACCCAGGACAATGTAAAACCATACTGCCAGCGAACCTCTATTAACTCCAGAGTTTCGCATTGCAAAATTATACTCAAAGCGACAGCCGTAATACCTTAAAATATAGTTTGTACCTAACATACGGTACGATGGTCGAGTTCTTACACCGATACTTGGAAATTACAACCAGATGAGAATATACGGTTTTTAAACTGAAATTAACGGAAGGTGAATCTGAATATTCTGTGAGTATTTGGGTAATATTTAACTTATGATGTTTTAAATACAATAATCTATTATTTTTTCGAGATTCATCTTTTAGCCGGAGGTAGTAAAAATTAGTGTAGCACCAAGGACTTATTTGCGGCTACAATAAAAAGTTGGTTTATCATCACAAAGTTTTGAGGTAGCTTTTATAATGCGCCATTAATCGATCTGATAAACCAATAACATCTAAAGTTTGATGACTAGCCATTTAGCCGCGTATTTTTATATAAATAAATCATAAAATGCTTCAAAAAATAATTATTTTTTAAAAAAGAAGACAAATAAAAAACATGAAATTTACAAATATAGCATAACTACAATATAGTTGACTGTTCAAAATAAAATTCTTCGAAATATTCTAAACAAAGTAGGTAACTCACTAATTCTATTTTGATCACTTTTGCATATTGTTTTGGTGGAGTTTCTCTAGTAAAATAATTAGTGAAACATAAACCTTCACCAATTATACGCATTTTGTTTGTTTAAAAAACGTTTTGAAATTTTTCGCATACAATCTCACGCACTAATTCCAGATTTCGCGCTTGTTGCTACACTCGCCGCAACACGAGTACTACTGTCTGCCTCCTTATTTTCCGATAATTCCTATACGCGATGGGATCCATATAACTTTAAGGAGTTATGTAGTTATCTTGGCAATCTGTTTTTCAGTTTTTATTAGTTGCTCCAAGGGCTGTTTAGGATTGCTGTATTGCAATCTAGGAACATAGTAGTGAGTCAGTGAGAGACAGAGGTTTTGAAAATTTGAAAAGGTTGTATGATTTAGAGCACGGTACAAAGCAAGACAGATCAGTGAGAGAACAACACTTGAGACTAGGCGTTTGTAGTTTAAATTTGAAAGTCAGGACCGTTGGGAGTATTAACAATGCACCACCACAATTCCACTCGACATAAGATTTAACGGCAATCGGTACAGATGTTTGTGTTACAGCTGTAGGGTAGTCTCGTTCAAGAATCTCGTTTAGTTTGATTTTTGATTAGTATGTTGTTATTGGCATTTTTACAAAAACTCTATCAGAGAGATGTTGCCAACTTATGGGCTGCTTATTCAACCGCTCATGGAGTCCGATAATTGTTGGATCTTAACAGTATAAACACATCTAGGGACGGTTTGTGTCAGAAATTTATCTCAGAATTGACTTACGTGCACCTCGTATATAATAAAGTTCTCCGGTGCAACGTTATATAAACGACAACGTTCAAGAATTACATTGTAGAAAAAGTATTTTTCGGAGAGAGTTATCTCCTAGTTTCGAGAGATAAAAGCTTTTTTATGGGAGTGAGTGTGGAAAAGTTTCCGAGAAATGACTGAATAGCGGGCATTGCGTGGGATTGTCACTCTACGGTTTTTATGGGTGTACTCTTCGCGTTGCGAAGGCATCTCACATTAGAACCGTAATCTCAAGTGTGGTGCGAATAAGTATTTTATAGCAAAGAAGTAGTATACAGTTTTCCATTAGGTGCACTACAGTTGTATATTTCGCAGTCAATTGATACCTAAAAAATCTCAGTGTAATAAGATAATTTCAAGATATAGATCGTCCAATCCCTATCTAGAAGCTGACTAATAAGCATCAAGCGTGAAGACAATAGATAGTTGTTGGGTGTCTGGTGTTGTATAGACATATTGCATGTGCATTTAGAAACAGAAAGGATCCATATAGGTTGGAAAAGAGCTCTTCATATCATATTGGCTGTTTTCCCTGACGCGTTCTGTGAATTCACTAACAGTCGCAGTCCCTGTCCACTGCTCCTAGTATTCATTATTCGTAGTCTATTACACAAACAAGCCGGTTTTTTTAGTAATTGAATTCTCGTTTGCTTTCTTTTCTTTTAGACCTAATTATTACCATTTATGTCTTGGTGGATGGTAGGAAACATAGTGACTTCTCTTGTATCCTTACCATTTGTAATCGTTAGACATATGGCAACTCGACGTTGAGGCAGTTTGCCACCTTTGTTTGTCGTTTTACTGCTATATTCAAGTAATGGTGTTATTCTTGTTGACCCTGACTGTTCCACAAGAGACGTAAGTTTAATGGTCAAATAGGAAATCTAGCCACAAACTAGGAAGATGTTGTACCAGTTATCACAGATATAGAGCGAGTGACCCTGTATGGCCCAAGTAGGGTTTTCCTAAGAATGGCAACCACAGATCCCGAGAGGCGCCGCAAGCAATCTTTTTATTTTTGACAACTTATCCGCTTAAAGCTTTTTAATTTCTATCTTCGTCGATGTATTTGGCTAACATCAACTTCTGGCTTCGTCCCTTATCCATCTACCCTTGCATCATTTCAGAAATAGACCCTTAACATTTTGCTACATTTAATAATATTAACAAATCACCTTCTCTTCTGACATCTATCGCTTACTCTGGTACCATAAAAAATTTCGCTTTCCATTTTCTACTTAATAAAGGCACTTTTATCGGAATCCACATCCAATTACAAGTAATCGTGCATATTCTTGTTGGCGATAGCAGCACAAACCGACGATGAGCGCCGTTTGTTCCTTCCGACTCAGACATTTTCTTGAACATTATAACAGATACAGTTGCGACTGCAACAGTAACACTCAGAATACAGTGTTGTAGATCCTGCGTACGGTTCATCAACAATGACATGTAAGGATAATCGGACCACTACGGATTATGCGGCTGACGGCCACTTGGTATAAGGTAAGCGTTTCATTGAGGACGGTACGCGTGACGCGCGACGAACGCTCGAAGGCCCGAGTCGGATACAAGATCTATTCCATTCAATATCATATGTTACAGTGCGTTTTACTGGGGAGGAGCGTTTGTCACACGCATCGTACTGACGGAACAATTGCGTTTTCGGATTTTTCTAGGAGGCAACTATTTCGTCTACTCCTCGAAGCGCGCCCGACCACAATCTTCGACACTAGTTGAACGGAGGCCTCCGACAGCCGAGACGTAATCATTTTACGTGTCTCAGTTTCAATTTCTCAATAGAGTGGATTAGATAGGGTTTTGTCAACGACAATATTATGGGTGACGGTGCATTAATGTGCGTTAGTTGGAAAAATTATGAAAGAGTGTATAACTTACAACACAAAGATTTACCAGTACTCAACAACGAAGAGATAATGAATATTTGGGAGGAACATTGGGAATATCTCACAATCCATCAGGTAGTAAGTTACTACGAAAATTATTTAATTGCACAAAAATGAACTTGTTGTTAATACAATCTTATTTATGTTTTTTTTAGTGCTGTACCCCTCTATTGAGACTTTAATTTCTGTATTAAGTTCACTTGTCCTCCGATTACGAATCCTTTGTGGCTTTGCCAATCCAGATCCCCTCGTTCCTGACTTCAAGTACTCCTTGAAGATTGGTCCTCCGTATTTCAGCCGCATCAGAATGATGGATTGCCACCCCAATACGGTACCTAAGTGTCTTAATCCTCTCAGGATCCGGAAATTGAAAACGTTGTCATTTTCCGTCAGTGGCATGCAATCACGACTCTTAAAAAATTGTAAAGGCACACACCGGCAGCTAACGTTACCAAAACAGAAATAACACGGAACCTTGACGAAAAACATAAAATTGTGCTCTCGAAAATTCGCAACATTTAACTAATATTCTCAAAGGCTATTTCTGAAACATTTCGCGCGTACTGCTTTAATCAATAATTAAATTTTTCTTTTCTTTATCATTGCCGTTGCTTTGATTTTTGGAATATCGGCCACTCATAAGATAAGTCTGCCAAACGGAAAGGTACGTCCCCAATTAATGTTACATGCTAGGCAGCAGAGCTATTATTTTGTACCTGGTAAATTCTTTTGGAGGGGGGAATATTTAACGTCTTTAAGCCTTAATGTCGTCCTCCTGGCTTGAAATTTTAAAAAATGGTTTGCCATCAGAGTTTTTTGCCAAAACCACCTACATCGATTGCAATACATAACTTTATAATTGGCATCAACCAATGCTCGTATAAAACATATGCTAAAGTGTTCTTTTATAGCAAGAGAATTGTGAGCCACTGTGTGCAGGCGTGCTTGAGAATATTACACTGATGTGCCGTGCTCATGAGCTGCCCAATAAATTTTGGGAAGTTACCATTTATATGCGGAAAGTCTTCGCTTCTATTTTCTTCCACCCCCTTGTCTAATCTGGTGTTGGCAGAACGACTGGCTGTAGAGTAATGTTCCGCAAGATAGAATAACAGGTTGACTGTATTCTATCTCGTATAGTGCTCGTTCTCCCTAACTCTGAAAACCTACATTGCAACTGATCCGAAACGAATTTTCCTGTTGCTAAAATCTTGAAAAAAAATATATATTCTAATGAGTAACAGCAACTTTATCATCTATTTGTGCTTACCAATGGTGTGTTACCCATATTAGGAGATTTTATACTTACAGGGAACGTTGTGCGCGGAGACGATGGAGAAAAGGCGATCCGTGAAAACCATCCGCAAAGCACTTAACCGTCGTAAGAACAAAAAGAGGACAGGTGCGGTCAAATAATAAGAAGCGCGAATGTTCTGAGAAAAGGGATAGTTTATTTCGTATCATATCTTATTATTGACAAGGAGAAAAGACCATCTAAAATAAGTTCTCCTCCAAGGGGGTACGTCAGACTGGTCGAGGAAGAAAACCGAGTTACATATCGTGACCGATATAATGAGGTAAAATAAGTCCTACGGTTTCAACTCCTTCAGTTTATCCCAGGAGAGCCTACACCGACCTAGGGTGGAGCTGGCAAAAAACGCAAAATTACTACAGCTGAACGTATTCCGCGGCTTCTGTAAGAAAGGATATTACTTACAAAATAAAACTGGAACCCTCCATTTTCCTCGTAGACAAACAGTAGAGAAGACGTGCATATACCAGAAGCTTTTTTCATAAATATGGCGCAGACCGTTTAAAACTTTTCCTTTGACAGACCAGGTAGAAATATTAAGGGTCATCTATTTCAAATGGGTGAATGCGGTGGAGACAAAAATTGCGATCCTCATTACAGGCCCTACCGAATACTCTTCTATGGATTACGAACAATGGGAAGACATCATCGCGCTTTACAAAATATCAAGATGTATCGCGCCACAGCGCCAGGTATTGCTTACTCAAGATATACCCAGAAGTCAAGGTGAATCCCCCGCACGTCCCAAGAAGGGAGATTGTGCGCAAATAATATACTCCCAGTATGCATGCCAGCACTGAACGTACTTTCATTGACGACTAAGTCACCAGTTCTGAGTTCACGGTTCATCTCCTCACGAACAAGCACCAACTAGTGGGTTATAAACTCGCATACATACACAGTCTAACTCCATGATGATGAGGTGGCATTTTAATTTTTTATTTATTCGGTTATCAACAGTGGTTTAATATACAGTTTTTAATAAAATAAAACATACCCTTAAGCAACTTGCTAAGTCTTTCTTCTGGTCCAATGGGCATTTCAGACTGTGGTATTTTTCATCTAACTAGTACCGGTTTCAGCATTTCTAAAAGATTTGAAAATGTTCATGGGCTCATGCAGAATAATATTGAAAAAATTGTTATGTTATCTCATATCAGATCTGAAAATGACATGAATGGGTATCCTCCAAATGTTAGTCTCGCTTATTTACAAATCTATCATGGATCCAAGAATCGCTTCCCTATTTCTTTTCATCTCTCTGTGTTCTTCTTCTTCAATGTATGAACTAAGCCAGCAATAGCTAGAGTTTCACATTCACTTTCACTCCTATCGTATTACTATTATTAATTAAGGGGCATAATAGCATCGACACGTATTAAATCAATGTCCTACCTACTTACATCAGAACCATACTGCAAGAGTCGAAACTGTGCATTGCTACGCCCACGCCTCTCAAATCCGTACCAAATTGCCCGCATGTCTTAGAAAACAAATGCGATTCGTCCCGCCGCGTTCCGTTCGCTCGTCGCTGCCGTCTCGATGAAACGCCGGATGAACAATAAGGCCGGCATAGTATGTCGACAAGGGGAGCTAGGACAGTGTGCAAAAAAGTACATGTCCATGTCATATGACAAACAGGCATGGTATTAAAAAACGATTTCAGTCGAGACACCGTAATATATACGTCCACTGAGACTAGTTGACACGTATTCTCGACATAAAACCGTAATATAACCGTCGCTGGTATGAGAAGAAAGGGTTACGCTAATTATGATTAGTTCTAGCTAAATAGACCCTATTAGAAGAAAGGTGAGATTGTTTTAATATAAAAAAAATATAAATTTAAATACTATTCTGCTCGATTTCAGAGAAATCTCTAAATGTTACACCACCCCGAAACGTTTTATAGGGTGCACCTGTCTGCCCTTTTCTACATCTAAAAATTGTGGTTATTATTTATGATTATCTAGTTTTGTGTCGTCACTCGGATGCAGAACGTGTACGTGTTTGTGGTTTTAAATGTAATCAAGATTTCATTATCTCTCCATATATTATGATAACGGGTGTTTCGAACAACACAGAGGGCACTGGAACGGATCCATGCTGGGTATTAACCCTAAGAGACCGAATATCCCACACAGAAGCACGGACTCCGTAGATGGGAGTAACCGACGGCAATCTACAAAGATATAGCACCCATAAAATAAAAACCTTGGAACTGGGCAGGGCAGGGCAACATTGCGAGATCCGAAGACGGAGGCCGGCAATGGATCAAAACGCATTCTTCGAGTGGATGACCCAGCACGAGATACCTTTAGGAATAGAGGACGGACCACCAACCAAGATTGGACGAATGACCTGAAACGGGACACATCACAAATTGGATGCAGGCGGGCTCAGGCCAGAAATTTGTGTGGGGATAACTAAACTACGGGAAGGCCTATGGTTCAGCCAATGCTGGACAAGGTAACTGGGCATGGAATCTGAATGATGATGATAATATAAATTCTCAAAATTCTATTCATCGCCTTCTTATTGTTTCCGACATAAAAAAAAAAAAATAAGTGAAGATGATTCAATAAAATTCTGCAAAATATCTTCGCCTTATTTGGTTTCCGACATACAAGGTAGCGATCTACTCACACCAACCGCATCTATGTGCTGTTTATCTTTTTATCTATTAGCCTGTACGGTATCTGTAACGTAGTTAAAACCAAAAACATAGTCTCGAAGTTGGGGCACATAGTTCATAATAACACTTCTCGTCAATAGAAGCTTATTAAAACTACAGAAATCGATTCTAAAAGAATTTCATCCAAATAACCTTTATTTCAAGGCTTTATAACTTGCGGACCAGGGCTCTTATCCATCCGGAAAGTATGACCCAAATTTCGTCCTTTATCTGTTTGGGACACTTTTATAACAAGATGAGGTGACACACCAGAGATTGGAGAAAGGTGAGAAAAATAAAAAAGTTTGAGGGAAACACGGCGTCAAAATGTTAGGCAGTTATTACATCTGGTTGCTTTCTACGTGGGTAATAATAGTTTATATGTTTGTTGTTTAAAGAGAATGGGGATCTATTGGGGAGGACGGAATTTGAGGTGCTAAACATCGATTATGGACTGGTACTTATTAGTTTTATTGTGTGCCATGATTCATTCTTATTTTCCTCGAAAGTTTAGATCTCCGTAAACGCTTACTTTGGATTTCTATTACTAAAAAAAGACAAAGATGTTTTCTCTCAACTATAATAAAAAGCACGACTGTCACTTACCTCTGCGTTCAAACCAAAAATTAACTATGTTTTTACTCAGCCTAATTACATTATTAACAGATTTCGTACTACGACAAAATGTTTTTTTATGTAAGGGGGGTTGGTTGTACAACGACTATATAACAACATTACAGTGGGTGATCAAAATATTAGGATCACTTTCACAAATAACTTTTTGTATTTTGACTGATTAATAAAGAATTAAACTGCATATAAGGCTCTAAGGATGTGAATGTAATATAAAAATAGATCATCAAAACACTGCGCATTCTATTACAAAATTTTATTAAAACCATTTTTTATCTGGGGGTTGACCTTAAATACCAATTTTTTGTTATATTTTGTGTGACTTCCTTTAGCATTCGAAGACGGCATTTGATCCTAATTTGCCAGCTTCGAATGTTTCACACGGCATTCTTCTATTATTTTACCGTTTCTTCTGTTGCCAGGTTGGGTATAAGAGGTCTCACAATTAACTGCTGCGTATTTTGTGACAGGTTCGTGGGCCAATCCCCCTCTTCATGAGCTCCCATAGATTAAAGAATACGATTGAGGTCTGGGGAATCCTGGCTCACTCGTGCAGTACATAAATTTTCCTTGTTGTCCAGGTACGATGTTACTAGTTTGTGGACTTGTGACCACGGCGTGCTGGAATCGTTGCATGAAGGTAAAATCCTCTAGGATTCGCCAAACCAGTCCTTGATTTTGTGGCACATGAGCTTTTGTTTTCAGAGAACTATTAATATACTTGAGGTTGATTTCATTAATCCCTCATCATACCGTGAACAGTCACTTTTCCTGTGCCCCTACTGCTGGATTCACATACCATACACAATGATCCTTGTGATATTTTTCACCACTCGTGTCTATCGACGTAAGGCACGTATCAGTGAACAAAAAAAAAAAAATGTTTATCTCCACGGAAGACCTCATTGGAGAAACAAATACTGTGGATAAAAACAAAAAACTATAAGATATTTTCAGTTTTAGGATAACAACACGTGGTATATAGGGATTTAAACTTTAGCATGCCGACATAATTTATCTTATTACCAATTCCTCAATTGTCCAATTGTGGTGATCATATGGGCCCCATTCCAGTTATCATTTACTATTATTTGCGATGGTCAACTGTGGTTTATTGGCAGGGCGACATGATTTGAGAATCTTGCGTAGCAAAGCTTCTGCGAACTGTCAATGTCAGAAACTGGCATCCAGCTTTCACGAATAACGTCCCGTGAGGATTCTTCTTGGCTTTTTTCTATTGTTTGCGAAGATATCCCTTCATTTTCTTAACTCTTTGGTATAGCGACACGTTGCGACCGCATTTTTGTGCACGCTGGTGTGTTAGAGGTTTTGTATTCAAGTTTTTTTATATTGCTCACTGTTTTTGCACTAATTGGCACATTTGTTGAGCTATCTGATATTGGAAAAAGCTTTGTATTCAATAAAATGTTTTATCTACACCATTAAGACATCAGGGGCGTCGTTAGCCTTACTCATTATGATTTTCTTCTCCAATATCCAAAATGTTTGGAAAGAAGAATGTCTTTAACCATTACAAATGATGTTTTATTTCACCAACAACACCTATAATCACATTATTAAAACTCATACTACAACGATGAAAACGATACTTAATCTTGTAAAAACCATACCAAAAACCTAAAAATTCAGTTGTAAACTCCAAGCGAAAATTCACGCAAACGTGTTATGTTGTCACGTAATTTGACACAACTGACAGTTATAGAGCCGTATACGTCAAAAAAAACTTTATTAGTAATAAAATATATTGCGCATACGCCTTAGTCGTATGCAGCGTATGTGATTTTATTATAAAATTTTTAACACAAATTTGAAAAAACTTAAACTTTTGTGCCTGGATCATAATAATTTGACTCACCCATTGGAAATATACGTGACAGATATTTCCTAAAATA
>OU898279.1:160126444-160142445 GCA_918026665.1 Diabrotica balteata | reverse complement strand
TATTAATCATGTATTTTAGAAACTAACTACAACTTTAAAGGGGTTTATATTTATAGGTATTATATTTTATACAGTAAATGGACTCCTAAATATAAAAAGGTGCAGAGTCCCACCATTTAAAGGGCTGAGATTTTTAGAAAGGGATAAACTTGTCCCTATACACAAGTATGCATTTGGGTGAATATTATGCAGTTTTTATATAATTATATACATCTACAAAAATCTCAACACACCCCTTAAAGCTAAAAGTATATTTTTTAACAAAAATATATTGAAATAAGAAGCAATTAACCTAATTCACACTCGATTTTTTTATGCTGTATAACTTTTTTCCACGAGGGTAAAGGTAATATATATTGCTTTACAGAAAAAAAAACTTTTGCCCTTCGGCAGAAAACCAAAAAACTTGATTTGTCACGAGGCTTTCAATGGAAATCCGATCGCCTTTTCGAGATGCTAGTTATCAACCCGACACCTTTTGCCTGCTTATTTAGCACTAAAGAATAAATTTGGTTTCACATTCCTATTCCCCGCCAAACTAGTTTTTCAACGGTCACAACGATAATAAAGCGATATTTGTAAGCTTTTGTTTTAATTGAATGCAAAACTTAGTTTAAAGATCTTAGTTTTCAGAATTGGGATCACTCTTCTGATATAAATAACCCTAATGATTTCCTAAATAATTTTACCAACACCCTCATTTCGTTAATAAGTAAAAATACCAACGAAATAAAGAAAAAAATGTAAGGTTAAGTGAAATATCTTAATGACAGAAGGCAGAGTAAAATCGGTTAATAAAAAACGCACTTTACAGAAAATTTATGAACAACCTAGATTACCTAACATTAAAAAAAGAATACACAATTCACAAAAATAAATTAAATAAGTTAATTTTTTTTTAATTGCCGTATTCCAGATTCCAGTAAGAGCCTAAGCAGTTGTCCGTTAAATTCTGACAGGCCACGGTGGGGGAAATCTTTTTTCGACCTCTACGTCACGAAACAAGACACGTAGATCGTTCTCTCTGATCCACCTTATAATGCGATGCAGTGAAAGGTTCCGCATATACAAAACCAATAACCCTTTACGCATATCCTCCACCTGAAAAAAAAGTTCCCGTATTAAACGGAGTTTCTCCTTCTCGGCAGGGGGTCTTTTTCCCTTTCAATTCGGTACAGACAATCTTGAAGCATTACCCCTAGATATCTATCTCGTTCGAGATCCTGAAGCAGTTTACTCCACCTTTCTTTCTTAGATCTTCTTATCTCAGTCCTGTATTCATTTTACTTTCGCTTTAATTCATTTATTCTCTCTTACAAATCTACTGCTTGTACTCTTCTTAACCTCTTATTCTTCTTCTTCTACGGCACTACAGCCCAAAATGAGCCTTGACCTCCTTTATTTTTTGCCTCCACCCTTGTCTGTCTGTGGCTGCTCTTCTCCATACACGGACTCCTAAAAGTGCTTGTGCGTCGCTGCTTACTGCGTCTTCCCAGCGCTTTCTTGGCTTTCCAACTGGTCTCTTTCCCTGCATTCTGGCGTTCAGTGCTCGTTTTGGTAGCCTATACTCTCCCATTCGTATCACATGTCCGGCCCATTGCAATCTTTGTGTTCTAATGAAGTCTGACAGGGGTGTTTCCTTATACAGTTGATAGAGCTCGTTGTTATATCGAATTCTGAAGATTCCGTTTTCCCTCACAGGTCCTAGTATTCTCCTCAGTACTTTTCTTTCGAATGTGTCGAGTTTGTTTTTGGATGTTTCTTTCAGGACCCATGCTTCGCTGCCATAACATGCTATTGGCCGAATTAAAGTTTTATATATTCTCATCTTTGTATTTCGGTGGACACTTTTAGACCGAAATATATGGGAGAGGGCAAAATAAGCTTTGTTTGCCTGCGTTATCCTTTTTCGTATTTCTCCATCCTCTGCTCCATCGGCATATATTTCTACTCCCAGGTATGTAAACTTTCCAACCGTTTCAATGTCATCTTCATGTATAATGTTTTGTGGGATTATATTTCTTCTCGTCTGTACCATTATTTTTGTTTTTTCTGTGTTAATTTCCAGACCTAGCCTTTTCGTTTGTGTTTTTAACTCTGCGTATGTTTCCTGTGCTCCTGTTGATGTTCTACTCATAATATTAATATCATCGGCGTAGGCAGCCAGTTGAACTGTTTTATTGGTCAGTAGGTTTTCTCGTCCAGTTTGCATTTGCCTAACCGCATACTCCAGTGCCAGGTTAAACAATGTTGGTGCCAGTCCATCTTAACCTCTTATATTCCCTTTTTACTCTCATGCAGTTTGTCCTCAAATTTTCAAGCTACTCGTTCCACCAGTATGATTGTTTTCTTTCATACCTCCCATTTGATCTTACACAAGCCAACTCCTGTGCATCACTCAGACCATTAATTAACTCACACACATCCTCTCTTATCCCGGACCAATCAAACCAAAAGCATCTACAAATACCTCCTCATTTAAACATCTCTTTAGATTGATATCCCCATTTGTTACGTTTCTTTCTTTTGCTAGCTAATTATTGGGTTAAAAAAATTATTTTTACACAGAAATTACAAAATATAAAAAACAGTTCCAAAGATCTCTGGAATACTATTAAAAAATTGAATAATAATAGCACAAAAAGTAAAATTAATTCCATTTTAAATCAAAATAATGAGGTAATACTGATAGTCAGAATATTAGCTACATTTTTAATGTTTATTTTTCTTATGTAGGGTGTACTCTTGCTAAAAATATTAAAACATTCTCTTCTTTTGCTCCTCCAAAAACTACATGTCATAGTATGTTTTTCTAAACGCGTAACGAAATCAGAAGTTCAGAGTAATATGCATTTTCTTAAACCAAAAAAAATCCCCTGGCATAGACAACATTTCCGCCGATCTGTTAAAGATAATTTCTAATTATGTTTTTGATCCGATAATATTTAAACATGGTACATGTCCTGACCATTTTGAAAAATCTGTAATTATACCTATATTTAAAAAGGGTGCAACCCCTCTGTGGCTCAGTGGTAAGAGCGCCTACCTTTAAATCTAAAGGTCGTGAGTCTAAATCTTATCTGGGTGGAGAAATTTTCGTTTATTAAAAATTAATAAATGAAAATAATTTCTATCCTTGTGTGATCGGTACTCACCGGAGGGACCGCAGACGTTCGGATACAATTAGCGTCTCTTAGCAAAGACAATGACGTCGACTTTGCTAAGTATCAAGACAATCAGGTACTCTACACACATACACACACACACTACACTAGGTACCTGACTGTACCATGCCAATGATCTTAGTTGTCAAGGCATTAACTCAATAATAAAAAAAAGGTGCTACAAAATTGGTGCAAAATTATCGTCCTATATCACGTACTACCAGTCCTTTTAGCTCTGCAAAAATCTTTGAAAAGGCTTTAGCCAAACAAATAAATCAATATGTTTATTTGTTCAAAATTTCAAAATTTAACATGCTGTCTCAAAAACAATTTGGTTTTAAAAAGGGATATTTCACTTCAGATGCTGGATAATGGCACTCCTACTTTAGCGATATTTTTGGATCTAGCTAAGGCATTTGAGACTGGTAGTTAACAGCAGCTGCCGTAGAATCAAGAAAATACGTATTTGTAGGTCTCGTTTTCCATTTTTAGAAAATATCAGATACTACAAAAAAAAAAGGATTAATTATATGGTTTATATATAAATGTGAAAGTTATCATTCTTCTTCTTACGGTGCCTTATCCTTAAGGACGTTGGCCATTACATTTGCCCATTTAATCTGATTTGTAGCAGCCCTGAATAGTTCTATGGAGGTCATGTTCGTCCATTGCCGTAGGTTTTTAAGCCAATAGTTGCGTCTTCTTCCTGGTCCTCTTTTGCTTTTGACTTTGCCTTCGATTATAAGTTGGAGCAGTTCATACTGTTGATTTCTGATGATGTGACCAAAATATTGTGTTTTCCGTTCTTTTATTATAAGCATAAGCTCTCTTTCCTTAGAGCCAGAATGTCGAACCAGAGTTCGAATGCTTGGATTATTTTTTGTGTTGCTTTTGTCATTGTCCAGGCTTCAACACCATAGAGCAAGGTGGAGAAAACATAGCACTTAAGTATTGTAGTTCTCAATAAGATGCCCAGCTGGCGGTTGCATAAAATTTTTTGCATTTTGTAAAACATTGTACGTGCCTTTTCCAGGCGTATTCTTATCTCTAGTGAGTGGTCCCAAGTTTCATCAAAATTACTTCCAAGGTACGTTGTTCTTGTTATTCTTTTCAGATCTGTTCCGTCGACATTGACCTTCACTCTTCTGTTTTGGTGCTTGCTGATGACCATCGTTTTTGTCTTCTTTGTATTCAATTTCATTCCAAATTCTCTACAGACTGTGGTTACTCGGTCCATTAAGCGTTGCAGGGCGTCAGCATTATCTGCCAGTATGACAGTGTCATCAGCATATCGCAGGTTATTTATACATTGCCCGTTTATAATTATACCATCCGAGGTGCCTTCCAAAGCTTTTGAAATATCTTCTTAGAGTAAATATTGAACAGCAAAGTTGATAGGACACATCCCTGTCTTACTCTCTTCTCGATATTGATTTTTCCAGATGTTTCGCTTTTTATTCTGATTTTAGCCTTTTGTTCTTGGTAGAGGTTTAAAATGATCCTTAGGTCTTTATCGTCGATATTACATGACCTTAAAATATCTATTAGTTTATCATGTTTCACCAGGTCAAACGCCTTCTGAAAGTCTATAAAACACAAGTATACATCAGAATCGACATCTCTACACCTTTCAACTAGCACACGTATTGAAAAAAGTGCTTCTCTTGTTCCAAACCCAGTCTTAAAACCAAACTGAGTTTGACCAGTGTATTCGTCTAGTTTATTGTATACTCTATTGTGTATTTCTCGTAGGAAAAGCTTTAACATATGATTCATCAGGCTAATAATCCTATGGTCTTCACATTTCTTGGAGTTTCTCTTCTTTGGTAGTGGTATAAACACCGATGTCAGCCAATCATTTGGTATTATGCCTGTTTCGTATATTTTTTTAAATATATCTTCCATTACTTCGATGTGTGCGTCTAGTAATATCTTTATTATTTCAATTGGGATATTATCTTCCCCAACAGCTTTTCCGTTCTTTAACTAATTGGCCGCTTTGATAATTTCTTGCTTTGTGATATAAGGTCCAGTCGATGTCTCCTGCATGTAAATGTTCGTTCTCTCTCGGTCTTGAAACATCTCTTCCACGTATTCTCTTCATCTACCTATTTGATCTTCTATATTGTAGCGGGTTCCCATGTTTATCTTCGATGAAAGACGTAGGAGAATGTTTTAATATTCCAGCGGTGTCTTTTACTTTTTTATGTATATTGAAAGTATCATGTCTTTGTTTCAACTCTTCAATTATTTGGCATCTTTTACATAGCCAGGTTTCTTTGTCTTATTGGATCTTTATTCTGATATTCTTGTGTATTTGCTTGTATGTTGTTTCATTTTTACCTCTGTATTTTCTTCTTTCGTCCATCATGTTTAGAATTTCTTCTGTCATCCATGGTTTGTTCTTTTTTCGTGTATCTGGTTTGAGGTAGTCTTCTGTTACTCTTGTAAGTGTTTTCTCAATATAGTGCCATTCTTCCTCGGGAGTTTGTGTCGATTATACTGTTCTGTCATTCAAGTGTCAATGTATTTCTTCCCGTGTTTTATTACTAGTGGATTCTTCTTTAAGCTTATCTACGTTATTAGCTATTATTTGCTTATTTCCTTTTATCTTTTAAATTCTATCCTAATTGTTGAAAGAAGAAGATTGCTGTCGGTGGGGATGTCAGCTCCGGGGTATGTCCTGCATGCTTTTACTGCGTTTTTGTTATCATTATGTTAAAGTTATAATTAGTAAAAAAAAAATTTACACGAATTATATATCAATTACAGAACGTTGCTATCAATTCCACTGGTAACTTAAACATCCTAACTTTTAAGAACATATAATGTGACAAAAATTTAAATTAACAACATTTAACGGGTTTTTAACCCATATACTTTAGTGGCTAAAAACATATTCCGGGTGGTGAACCGTCAAACGGACCATAGGAAACTCAATGAGAAATTTTAAATTGTTGAATTGCTGCTTCCCTAATTATTTTAGATCAAAAGTCATAAAAAACTATTTGTAGAGGATAAAAATCTGAATTAAAAACAAATGTTAAAACCGTTCTACGACTCAAATGTACTTAAAAATTTTGCAAAAACATAATACATTTTTCAGACCACCCCTAAAAGTTAGGCCACACGTAATGCAAGAATATATATTAGGACGTTTGTGTTTTATCATATTTATGTCAGATGTTTGACAATTTGAATTGTCAATTTTTTTATTTTATGATTAAATTATAAACAATGAATTTTACTAAATACTACTACTAATGAACATTATTACTTTGTCAACAATAAATTATATTGTTTACAAATCGATCAATATAATGAAATGTACTCAGTTGACGAAAAATCGCATAATGTTGTATTCAGGCAATAGCGCGAACCTTTTCCTGTCACTACCGGATCTTTATTTAACGTAAGATATTCTAATTCACTAAAATTTAATTCCATGTTAAGTTAAGTTATACAACAATTCAATGAATTCCAATATACTGTTACTGTGATCTTTATTCCTAATAATAGTATATGATAATTTCTAAATATAAAACTATAACAAATGTTATAATAAAACATAAATAAAACATTTTTATTATTGCTTTTTTCTTCTCAACTGAGTACATTTTTTAATCAACTTAATTTTTTTTTAACAATAAATCACAAAATTTTGGCCATTTAAATCATAGATAAATGTAATATAATTGATTTAAATATTGTCAAATATCAGAAACAATAATATGACAAAACGCAAAATTTTGGAATACGTTTAAGTCGTAGAATAATTTTAACAGTTGTTTTCGATACATATTTGAGTCCTCTACAAATAGTTTCCCATGACTTTTGGTGTAAAATAATTAGGGAAGCAGGAATTCAACAATTTAGAATTTCCCATTGAGTTTCCTATGGCCCGTTTGACGATTCACCACCCTGTTCCTATACTTAGTTACACTGATGATGGAATTTACATTCCGAAAACGTTCTACAATTGGGATATAGCCCATTTGGGTACTTTACTATATACCTTTTGTAAAGAATTTTAAATAAAAAAAATTGTGATGCATGGTATACAGCCAGCTACAGGAACTTAGTTTCCTATTGTATTTTATCATCCATCAGTAGTTACAGTGATTGTAAAAATATATTTAGTTAACTTTATCGCTGCCATATTCACCCAATCTACAGCTGCATTGATATACAAAGTTACTGTTCAAATTAAAATTATTACAGCACACTCTTATCCTTTTATTGATCCCCTAAATCGAAAACCGAGACTTTTGCGGTCACATGTCAAACCATTTTTGTTACACAGTCAAAAAATGGTGCAGTCAAAAAAGGGTTGCTACTCTCTACATCCTAAAAAAATATTCACTCGTTGGAGAAAACGAAACGAGCATGCAGAATTCATGTTGAAATAATTGAGTGTGCTTTGGAACAATTTATAAACGTCATGTGTTATGAAAAATGACTTCCCTGGGGTGTCTTTAAGCTTATCGTCTTTTTTGCACAATTCCGTAGTTATTTCTAAATTGTTATTTATTGCGTTTTAAGAGAAAAATTCTACAAGTTCGACGCAAGAGTATAAGGGTTTAAATTTAATAAGTCAGTTCGTTTTTGGTATTAAATCTTTAACGTCTTGGTTAAATTTGAAAAATATTTTGTTTTGTTTTATCTCCTTAATTCCTTTCCAAAAGAGTAAATTGTTTTAAAGTTTAAGCAGTGATTTATTATATCGTTTCAATAAATTTTTGCTATAATAAAATGTTAAATTCGGTAAAAAGGTTAACAAGCATTTGTTAACAAAAAAAGTTAAAAGTTAAGGTAAAAAGGTTAACAAACTGCCAATTTATGTGCAATTGTCAATTCTGAAGTTGATATATTTAGTAGCGCTTCAGAGTAATTATTGTTGAAAAAAAATAAAAAAAAAAGAGAGGTTAATCTTCGTAAATGGGTATATTTACATCAAAAAAACAAACGTTTTCAGACCAAACAGTCCATCTTCAGGTTTAAAATTGCTAGGTTAAAATGCCTGAGCCACCAAAATACCAGGGTAAAACCCTTTAAATTACATGTAGTTGTCAAATATTGTACATATTGTTGTTATAAAACTGTGATGTTAAATATTAAATTAAATTTGACTTCAAGTAACATGCTTGAAGTGAGTTCCAGTGTCCGGAGAGTAAACCTCTTCAAACGGACTACAGCTGGTGACCAGTCCGTAAACGTCTGTTTTTTTTTAGTAGCCCTTTTAAGGGTTTTTAAATAAATATACCCATTTACGAAGATTAACCTCTTTTTTGTGATACGTGGTATACAGCCAGCTACAGGAATTGTTTTCCTTGTGAATTTTTTAAATTTTTGTTGATTATTCTAATGTCAATATTAAAACCAAGATCACTTATATTGTTCTGGCAAGTTTATTCAAATATGAAGGATCTGCAAAAACAAAAAATATTGAAAGACTTACCACAGGGGTGACTAATTTGTAAAAACAATTCATCTACCTCACGATGCACAAATACATCTACCGGGAGAGTCAATCAGGGTCGTTAACAAGCGAAACCGAAAGGATGCCTAGAAAAAGGCATCCTTTCGGTTTCGCATCAAGTAAAACGAAAGGATGCCTAGAAAAATTAAGCAGTTTATTAAAATATGCGCGTTGGAGTATACATTTCTATGCCTTGAGTAGCATATCAGTATTTATGTATTATGCAAAGACCAAAAACCAAGTAATAAAACACAAAATTTGTTGAATTTATTATTGTTTATATTTTAAGAACGATTTTCCGAACTTGACATTGAAAGGTCAACAAACTTATTTTAACCTCCAATTGTAGTTTATTATTCCCGTCGTATTAAACAGATTGATGATAATTTCAATATACTCCATATTTTTGCCATGGGTATAATTATAGTAAAATATTTACTTTTAAGATTTGGTAAATTTGATGAAAACTTTTGCACCTTAATTGAATGCTGTAAAATTTAAAAAAAATGCCTGCTAACGTTTATAAATATACAGATTCTTCATCGAATTTATAAATTAATTTAAAACCTGAAAAGACAGAGGTATCTATGAAAAATTCTGTTTGCGTCACCTCGGCCACTCAAACAGTTGATACTCAAGAGACCGGAGTGGTTCCTCAAGAAAGTTCAAACACTGCAGAAAAAAAGTGGCAATATGTAGTTATTAGCAACCTATCCTCAGAATATACTTCTATTCAAGTGGTCCACTTTATTAAAGAGAAGTTAGGGTTAAAGGAGTTTATTAGATGTTATGCCCTGCTGAAAAGACAAGGTCCTTCTAATGGTTCATCATTCAAAATAGGTATGAAGTCTAAATCCTCCATTAAGTTACTATTTAATAAGGAAATTTGGCCATCTAATGTTCACATTAAATGGTCTATTGAATCTCCAACTTCTGAACCATTTTAGAGTCATCACCAGAATTAAACAACAAATCCATGGAGAATCCTAGAAGCCCCGTTAGCCAAGAAAATTCATTAACCATTTTGACTGATAACAAAAATACAGGGGAAAAGATAAATGTAGTCTCAGATAAACATGCAATTGAAATTTGCAAATCAAAACCGCATCCTTATTCTCACATTAATTTTGTTAAAGAAAATATTGCAACGCCTACTGTAAATCTGGACTCTTTAACCCCACCGAAGGTTAGATTAACCATGAACACGGACTCCTCCAACAATCGATATCTTCTAGCAAGATTAAGAGAACCAGAGATATTAAAAGCCATCAAACTGCATCTTGCCTTTCTGTACGACCAACCTGCTTCGGTTTGTTATGGTGGTTTTACGAAAACAAGCATCAAACTATTCTTGGCTTCTGAGGGACTTTCCATGACTACAGATCTGCGAAAAATTTATTTGAAATTTCATGATGCTTATGGAATTGGTCCAGCTGAGGTAGACGAAGATCTAGCTGCGTTTAGGTCCTTTATCGCTGCTGAAAGAATTATGCATCTGCAAAGATCAAGGGAATGTCATCAAAATTACTTTTCCACCGCTTCTCCAAGACGAAATTTTTAAATGTTTCGACGTGTTCTGAGGGTCTAGAATCCTCAAATTTAACTGGTAGCAACTTTGGCATGGTTCTTATTAATATTTGATCGATTAGAAATAAGACAGACGAATTATTTTTGTTTCTGGAAGAATTAGGGTTTCCCCAGGTAGTTGCAGTGACGGAACATTGGCTTGAAGTTATTGAGCCAATTTTCATTCAAGAATATACCACAATTGCTAGGTATGATCGTCCAAGTTCAGCTCATGGTGGCACTCTAATTCTTTCAAATAACAATGATTTTTCTTCAGTTTCGAAATATGACTATTTGCTGGGTGAAAACTACTTCGAATTTTCTTTGATTTATAATAAGAAATTTAATCTATACATTATTTGCATTTATAGATCACCTAGCTTTGATACTGAACTATTTTTCAGAGCCTGCTAAATTTGTTTGATATTCTGCCCATTAAAAGCAGAAAAATTTTATGTGGTGATTTTAATATTGACTACGCTGCTGTTTGTGCGACCCAACTGTCTTTGGTAACTATTTTTAAATCATGTGGTCTCACAATGCACGTTAATTCTTCAACAAGAATCTCAAAAACATCATAAGTACAGAAAATGCTATATAAAACTACTCAAAGCAGCCAAAAAATCCTACTTTCATAATCGCTTAACAAGCTCCAAAAATATTTCAAAAGAAACTTTGTCAATATTAAACGATTTTCGAAATAAAACCAGTACAGCGAATCAAACCTTTTCTTTTCCTAACTCCGAAAATCTAAATGATTACTTTGTTAATGTGAGTAAAATTATATCCTCAACTATTTCGCTACAACAAGATCCCGTTTCCTATCTCTCTAATTCGAAAAACATTGCTGATACCTTCTTTTTAAGACCAGTTGATAAGACGGAACTTATTTCAACAATTCGTAGTATAAAAAGCACATCGTCCTGTAGTACAGATGGATTATCTATTAAAATTTTCTCAAATCTACTGCACAATGTTTTGGAGGTCATGGTCTCGCTAGTAAATGATTCCCTTGAAAAAGGTACATTCCCTAACTGCCCAAAGACTGCCATCGTCATTCCTCTTCATAAAGTTGAAGAAAAATCTGATGCCTGCAACTATAGACCTATTGCCTTATTACCAGCACTATCAAAAATTATTGAAAGACTTATGCCCTTTCTCCTTAAATATAATATTTTATCGCAAAATCAGTTCGGCTTTTTGTCCAATAAATGCACTAGTGATGCCATATTTTCTGTGTTACATGATGTATATCTATCACTAAACAGTAACCTCTCCTCCGCCACCGTTGTCTGTGACTATTCCCAAGCCTTTGACTGCGTAAATCACGACATTCTATTAAAAAAATTAACTTTCTATGGAATTCGGGGTGTGTCTTTGAACTGGTTCAAAACTTAATAGGTAGGAAACAATTGGTTAGAATAAATGACACCGACTTTAGTTGTAAAGATATTGAGTGTGGTGAACCGCAAGGTTCAGTATTAGGTCCCATTCTTTTTTTACTTTTCATTAATGACATCACTTACTTAAAAATTAAAGGGAAAAATTTTCTATTTGCTGACGATACCAGTATTACTTGGAGCAGCTCTGGTCAGTAATAATCAAGGCTTGGTCAGATTTCAACTTACTTAGCTTTAACGTGGATAAGACTGTAGCATTATCTAATAAAGGAGTCCTGCAGCCCTTGCTTTTGAATGAGAGCCAAATCAATATCGTAAATTCCGTAAAATTTCTAGGTATTCTCATTAACAGTGATCTCAAATGGTCCTTGCATACTGACTCCTTAAGGAAGAAACTAGCCTCAGCTTGCTTTGCAATAAGATCTGTTTCGAAGGAACTAAATTTATCTTCTGCCAAAATGGCATATTTCTCATTGTTCGAGTCCCATCTTCGATATGGGCTTCCATTTTGGGGTTCTAGTACAGCGGCCCAATTTGATACTATTTTTAAGTTACAAAAAAGAGCAATCCGTTATCTATTTGGTCTCAAACAAACAACTCATTGCAAGACCTACTTCAAAAATCACGGAATTCTGACGCCTTCCCTCTTTATTTATTTTGGAAACGGTTTGTTTGATTCGAAAGCATCTAAACATTTTTCCCGATAGACCTGACTATGACTACTCCATTAGAAATTCGGATTGTAACGTTTATTTGCCGATCCCGTCCACTCAGTTAGTAAAGAATTCTATTCTATATCGTGCAAAGAAACTTTATAATCACCTTCCAAGAGATATTAAATCCGCAACATCCTTCATTAAGTTTCGTAAGGTGACAAAAATCTATCTCTCAGAAAGACCATATTATTCAGTTGACGAGTTTCTGAGTTGAACAAAATTAGTATTGTTTATAATTACATTTGGGTGTCTCAAGCAGTGGCTACAATTTGTCTCATTTGTTGTTGTCTGTACAAATTATGTAGGTTATACAATAATTTTACTAATTTAAAATTGTATTATTCTGTTTTTTACTATATTTGTTTTTGTTTTATACTTTTTGTACTATTTGACTGATTTATTTTTTAGCTTTGTCCATAAAATTGTTCAATAATTTTCAGTGACAATAAAGCATATTTCTATTCTATTCTATTCTAAAACATCATAGTCATTGACTACCGTTATCCCAATTTAATAAGGTAGCTAAAGTTACACTCCAATATACATTTATTATCCAAATTTGTATAGATTGTTTGGGTTTAATTTAGAGATCTCTGTTAATGGCAAGAACAAAGAGACCTGCTTTGGCTGTGTACACAAAGAACTTTCTATGTACCCTTCTTTTGATTTGTGTATAGGTAATTTACCTGTTGAATAGCAAACCTTGCAAAGCTTGAGCCCTTTTCGATACACAAAAGACAAAAAAGGAGGTTTCTTAATAGGGGGCCAATTATATGCTACTTATTTAAGATAAATTGAGCACAAAACAAAATGTAAATAAAGATGGCTGTGTAATTAATTATATAGGAACAATTTATGCTGACGTTACCTCAGGAAATTTTCTTATTATAGAAATAACGAAGCAGCAAAACGAAATAACATTATATATTTCTGTACATTTTAATATTTCTAATAAATTTGGTTATACTTTTATATCTAAATCCTACTTTATTAAGTAAATATAATTAAAATACAGTAGTATATATCGCACCCTTGCTTTAAAAGTGACACAACTCAAAAATGACAGCATTTGAGTTATCACTATAAATATCATCCATGAACAAACCCTCAGAAATCATGAAAAGCGTTTCAACTTGCATTCAAAAACTTCCGTGAGATGGCGACTGGATTCAGTTTTGATGAATTATTATCATTCGGTATTTCCCCTACTGCATAATTGTCACAATGTTAGTAACTAACACTAACAGTTAGTTGCGTGCCTGTCTTGGTCTTTGTTAGACGTCGCCCTTACTACTAAAATCGCACTATTTTTAGTTGTGTCATTTTTTATGACTTATTTTGTATTTTCTATTGAAAATATTTTGTTGCCACAGTTTTGTTGAAAATTTTTTAAGAAAATAAACTGAACCAATTCAAATTGGTTCACTTTTTTAAGTTAAAGAAAGTAAAATATGTGTTTTTAATTTGAGTTATGTCACTTTTATTGATATTATTTGTAACGAGCACAAAAATAAGCAAACAAAATATTTTTATGTTAGATGTTCCTTTGCTAAGCCGAAATAAAGTTTAGCTTTTTTCGTGTTTTATCTTTTATCTCTATAGAAACTATTTGACGTTTACTTGTCGTCGTAATAATAAAGATTTTTAACTAAGAAAGCAATTAATAATCAAGAATCATACCAGTAATTAGCTTGTTCATACCAAATCAGAACAAAATAAACGTGACAAAATGTAGGTTCTATTCTTTCTGAAAACATTTTAAGAAATAAATAAAATTTAATAAATCAACTTTCAGGTACCTTCGTACAATTATGGATCCCATCAAAAGGCGAACCATTGGTATCCTTAAATTAACAAAAGATATTATTATTTAAGTGTCCTTAACAACAATAGATGACACGGACAAAAAAATCTAACTATCTATCTAAAAGCTACGTCGTCGCCAAATCCTCTGTCAATGAAACCCAGTAGCAGTCATCTTGCAGCAAAATGTATTAATCCTGCATCTAACGGAAATATTAATTTAAACTTTGAATCAGACACACTACCAACCCTAGTTTCAACAAAAGATGACATAAGTTTGAATTTTATTGGACAACATAATGATATTGTCTCTCGAGGCGTTGAACGAGAATGAAGCAGAAATATTATTTACAAAGCATCATACAGTTCTGAGCGTTCCACTAAATTACATTTACGAAGACAGCTCAAAACGAAATTTCTAAAGACTTCTTCTGTACAAAGTGAAGAACGTAATGTAAATGATTCAGATACTGATCCAAACTACAATCAAAGCTTCAGCAGATCCTTTGAAAGTGATTTGGAAGAAGAAAATGAAACAAATGTAATTCAGGCTATAGACTTAATAGATAAAGGTTTAATTGATAAAGAGAAAAAAAGGGTTCTCAAAAAAACTAAACTATTTAGAAATTCCGGAAGAGCTTATATTTCTTCATCTAAAACCAAAAACAAATTTTCCTGCTAGAAATATACGCCCACCTTGTGGAGACAAGTGTAGGCTAAACTGCAGCTTAAAATTAAATAAGGCAGACCGAGAAAAACTATTTTTTTGAAACTTGGGGACATACAGCGGCAAAGAGAATTTGTTGTTGCCCATACTGACACAATAAATCCCAAATATCGCTATTTAAGTACACAGGATTTCAGGCGTATGAATTCTGCTTTTTACTTTCTCATCAACAGCAGTCGCGTTAGGGCATGTAAGACATTTATTTTTAAGGCTACATTGGACATAAACGATAGACCTTTTAGCACAGCTTTAATGAAAAAAGTCAAATCACGAAAATCAAAGAGTTAAACCAGGTAAGCAGCCTTGTGTTGATCCTGACATTAAAAAGAGTGTTGAAAACTTTATTGAAGCTATTCCGAGAATAGAATCTCATTAATTGCGAGTCCAAACTACTCGGGAATATATTGAGAGTAGTAGAAGTTTAGCAGATATTTACAGAAATTATCAGGAAGATGTTTTCGATGCTGCTGTATGGGGTGGAGGCCTGGACCTTAAAGAAAGAGGTGAGCGATCGACTTGAAGCATTCGAGATGTGGACCTACCGAAGAATACTAAAAATAAGTTGGGGAATAACAAATGTTGAAGTCCTCAGAAAGATGACAAAGGAAGTGAAAAATCATTAATAAGATTAAGATAAGAAAGTTACAATATCTCGGCCACGTTATGAGAGGGGATAAATATGTGTTGCTACAAACAATAATACAGGGAAAAATATAGGGAAAACGAAGTATTGGAAGAAGACGCATCTCCTGGCTCAAAAATCTGAGAAAGTGGTATAATTGCAGTTCCATCGACTTGTTCAGAGCTGCAATCTCAAAAGTGAAAATAGCTGTGATGATTACCAACCTCCTTAAAGAAGATAAGAAAGATCGTAAGTCTCGACAACTGCCTTTTGCTAATTCCATTATGTTAATCGCATAATCAACGGAGATTATAATATTTAATTTTTTTCACCAAAAAAGGATCAATGCGATTTATATGAGGCATTCAAGAACTCCGATGAGCAGGGCAATCAAGATTTTCTAGAGGAATCTAATCTTCATATAAAAGCAAAAGAGCGTTCCCGCAAGGAAAAGGAGAATGACAAAAATAAGTCAAATGGCTCTCATGTTTCAGCATATAATTTGCAGGCAGTAATACCAGTGC
>OU898279.1:160073943-160125944 GCA_918026665.1 Diabrotica balteata | reverse complement strand
AATCATTCTTAATAGAAATGGAGACTTATAAAAATCACTATAAGATATACACTGACGCATCCAAATCGTCAGACGGTGTTGGTGCAGCCATCCTCACATCCAATACATCCTTAAAATTTAAATTGAATCCCAATACTTTGTCATACACCGCGTAGTTGTGTACAATATAACAAGCACTTATCCACATAAAAGAGTCAAAAACAGTCCTTGTCTCTCAAAATAGCCGATTCACTAAGCTAAGCACATTATCAAACGTTGATATACCAATATTCCAATTGCTTTACATATTCAATCAGAAATAGAGATTCTAAATAATAATAAGTACAACTGTTGACTTCATATTTGTTCCATGACATTCAGGTATACAAGGAAATGAAGAAGCAGATAAACTTCAGATAAAAGTAAATAGTATGTTTTTGAAAATGAAAAATTAAATACGTATTAGGTTAAATTGAAATTCATCTTCAAAGTGAATATGTGCGCCAATAATTATTATCTTAAACTATTATCTATAATTATAATAACAATTATCAATAATTATTGTCTTAAAATAATTAATTCATTTTGTTTGTTGTTTTAGATATATTTCCACTGGACTCGCTTTTCGCTCTTTGGCGAATGTCTCGTTCAGAATGTCTCACACAACTATAAGATTAATTAATTGATGGATTCGACCGGTACTTGATGGAAATTCATTTTATGTAACAATAAAACACTGAAAACTTTGTTTTCAAACTCAAGAAGATTGAAGTTTGCATAAACCAAGACTACTTTGAATTTAATAATAAAATATATACAAATAACAGTGCAGGACTTATAATGGGTAATCCTCTAAGCCCATTGCTATCAGATATTTTTATGGATCATCTAGATACAAAGATTTCAAAACATCCCGTATTCAAACAGTTTTTATATTGGTGGAGATACGTAGACGACGTACTGGTATGTTTTACAGGAACTAACAGGCAACTCGACCAAGTTTTATCGTATATTAATTCACTTCATAGTCATATTTGAATTTACAATAGAAACAGAACAAAATCAATCCATAAATTTTTTAGATTTAAAAATTAGCAGACTTCATAAACAAACATGACTTCTCCATATTTCATAAACCTACCCATACTGACACGACTATACACAATTCATCATCCCATCCAACACAACATAAACTGGCAGCTTATCATAGTATGTTACATAGATTAACAGAAATTTCGATGTCAAAATACAACTTTGAGACAGAATTAAATATAATTAAGCAAATAGCAGTAAACAACGGATACAACGAACAAACAATTAATAAAATGTTAAATCAAAAACTATACAAGAAAGCCCTGAAATTAGTATTTCCACCACCAGAGAAAAAACCCAGTACCTTCTGCTCGATTACATATACAGGCAAAATAACAACAAAAATTGCCAAACACATAAAAAAGAAAGGAATAACACCAGTTTTCCGAACAAATAACAACCTAGGTAAATATATTAAAAATAACAAGAGCCAAAATAAAAAACACTTAAATAGTGGTGTGTACAAACTTCATGTGGCGACTGCCCAAAAACTTACATCGGTCAAACAGGTAGAAACTTTGATAAACGAATAGCAGAACATAAAAGGGCTTTCAAGAATAGAAAAACAGATTCGACATACGCACTTCACCTTCTAGATCATAATCATTCTTTTAATGACAAATTTTAAATTCTTCACATTCAAAATAAAGGCCTTAAGCTATCTTTGTTAGAATTATGGAAATCAACAAATTAAAAAACACAGATATAATTCTGAATGACCAACTTGAGACAAACAGTTCTCCCCTCCTCAACCTATTTTATTAGAGACTATAAATTTGTAAACCAAGCCAAAAATAGATCACTTGAGAAAGACAATCAGCCGAAACAGCTGTAGTGATAAGATTTAAAATAAATTTTGTGGAAGTTTGAAAACAAAGTTTTCAGTGTGTTATTGTTACATAAGATTAATTGTTTACGAAACGTGCACTATCATATGGGAAAGTGTTTATGAACGGCAAATGCCTTTTACAACAGAAGATATATGTTTCAATCAATTTCCAATGATTTTTTGAATAAATGGAATTTTCCGAATTGTATAAGCTGTATCGATGGCAAAAATATTCGAATACGATGTCCCTCTAATTCAGGTTCCATGTATTATAAACGATATTTCTCTGTAGTACTTCAAGCAGTTGCAGATCCACAGTACAGATTTATCTACGTTGATAAAATTTTTGGAGGGACTTTTGGAAAACAAAGCGATGGAGGTATTTTTTCACATAGTCCGCTATATCAACATCTTGAAAATAAGTCGTTAAATTTTCGAGAAGATAGAGTACTTCCACAAAGCAATTTGGTACTTCCATATTCGTTCTTGGTGATGAAGCATATCCTCGTAAAAACTATTTAATGAGACTCTATCCCAAAAGAGATTTGCAGGAAGAAGAAAAGGTATTTAATTATAGACTTTCAAGAGCCAGAAGTATGGTGGACTGTGATTTTGGGATACTAACGTCCAAATGGAGAGTAATAAAAAACGAAATGGAAGTTTACCCTGACAAAGTTAATATAATTGTAAAATGTAAATGTATTCTTCATAACATTGTCATTGACCAGGAAGGTATAAAGGAATTAAATCTTTCAGAAACAGTGGCAACTATGGGGACACAGCAACCAAATAGATAAAAAATTAACAACGTATTGACTCGTTTACCTGTATTATATTTTTTAAGTCGCTAATACCGAACCCTTGTATTATAGTTACAGTATAAATAAATAAAAAATAAGGAAAATAACGTGAAGTTTTCAACAAAGACTTGTAGATCAAGTAGTGTAGTACAAGTGTAGTATGTAGTAATAAATAACATTTATTTTAAAAATTTTTTGGATATTTAAAAGTATAAATTTGGGAAAGCGCTGAAACCGCTTTCCTGATATCTCCATTTAATTACTCCCTCTTTGGTAGCGTATTCGTTTCAAACAAAAATATAGTAATAATGGCCTGGAAACCCTAACCCTAAACACCTAATCCTTAACAGTCATCATAATTCTTCACCTAACTACGACCAAACTTTCACAGCCACTTTCTTTAATAAAAAAATAATTGTTTGAAATAATCGCCACCCATTTCCCATCGGGCGCTGCTAAAATGGAACCGTAATTTCTGTGAACTCTATTTCTCTTATTCGCCCTTATTGAGAGTAATAAAGCTAAAAGAGTTTAATCAAGCGCTTTTCCCAAGGCGCTGACTACGTTGAAATTTTTATAAGCAGAGATCTAGATGGCGTTGATGGCGCTATATACTTCCGATTGAGAGCAGTTTCAAAATCACTTCAGTGTGAAAGACGCAGGAAAATGTATTGTTAGTTTCATTTAATTTGTGCCAACGATTGAAAACTAGCGACTAGCAATCGGTTAGGAATGTTTTTTATCAAACGAGTAAACAAAGTTGTTTTATACAGTTTACAATACTTTTGTTTTTATGGATTTGTTTTTGTCTGATAATTGCTCATTCGTAAAATGTTATTTAATCGAACTATTTTTTTATTAGTTTTAATTGATTTAAATAGCTTCTAATTCTTGCGTAAAAAGGTTTAACAGTTCTTGGCTTATTTATGAAGAGGTTTGAGAATTTTTCTGTAAAACAATTGTGAATAGTAAAATTTTTTGTGTTAAACCTTATTTTTGCAGCGTATTCTACACCTAAATAAAGTCTTCTGTCTTCTAAGGACAGTTCATCAACTTCACAACAAATATTTTCGATTGTTGTTGTACGAATTCTACGAAGACCTAAACAAAACTCTACTGCAGACAAAGAAGCATGAAACCAACATAATATTAGGAGATTTTACCGCCAAGATTGGAAAGGAAGAGAAAATGACACGGTGGGGGAGTTTGGCCTCGGAATAAGAAATGAGGACACCAACAAGGAATCTTAAGTCTATAATAGATTACATGATAGTTAAACAAAATTCACAAATACTCATTAGAGATATTAGAGCTATGAGAGGAGCAGTATGCGGATCAGATCACCACATGGTCAGGGCAAAAATTGTTTTCCCATATAGATTAAAGGACAGTGTCTCATCAAGCCAAGACGAACAACTTTTAGAAAGAATTGATCTTCCTCAATACAATCTGTCCAGTTTAATTCATGAGAGCACCCGTACACTATATAAGACTCGAATGGACACCAAACTTGACGAAACACTAACAAATACCAAATGCATATATGAGAACATAATATCAAGTATTCATCAAACAGCACAGGAGGTCTTAGGAATCAAACAAAATAAAATTAGTAACAAGCTTTGGTGGAACGAAGACGTCGAAAATGCGGTAACAGAAAAAGAAAAGATTATACCATAAGTGGTTGAATACAAAAGATGACGCAGACAAAGACCGATACAATGAAATGAAGAAGTAAGCTAGAAAGATAATTATGACCTCCAAAAATGAGACATGGGACAGAAGGTGCAGAGAGATAGAATCTTATATTGGAGGACGGCAATGCGCTGAGGCGTGGAAGTTTATAAACTCTGTTAAGAAGCCGACTAACGACAAAGTGATTCTAAATCCCATAAATCCCAAGGATTGGACACATTATTACAAACATCTATTAAATGAGAACAGAGACGAATTTAAAGAAGATATGAATTCATCAAGAATCGAAATTCTGGGAGAGCATATTAGCACGGTGATATTTAAACGAATATATTTATGGACATCCAACACCAGATGAATGGAAAACAGCATATATGACCCCAATATATAAAAAAGGTGACAGGAGAAATTGTAAAAAACTATAGAGGGATATCGGTCACAAGTTCAATGAGTCGACTATACGGTCGAATACTACGGGACCTGATAGAGGAAGATTATCAATCGTCTGAAGACGAAGAACAAGGAGGATTTAGAGCAGGTCGTTCATGTACAGATAACATCTTTTGTCTTAAACAAATTATAGAAAAGAAAATTGTGACAAATAGAGAGTTACATATGACTTTTGTAAATCTTAAAAAGGCCTATGATACAGTCACGCTAAATAAACTATGGAAAGTCCTGGGCACATCAAACATACATTAGTTAGTGCTCTCCAAGATCTATATTATGGTTCAAACTCCCAAATGAAATTCGGAAACCTCTTAGCTGAAAAATTTGCAGTTACTAAGGGTCTCAGATAAGAATGTTGTATCTCTTCGACTCTATTTGAGATTTATATCTCTACATCTCTGAAACAATGGAAAGGAAAGACAAAGGAATGGGTATACAATTAAACGATCAGGATTACATATATACTTTACAGTTTGCAGATGATCAGGTGGTGATCTCAAAAGAATACCAGAAATGGGGATTAAATATCAATTTAGAAAAGACAAAATACCTCTCAATTGGAGTTGAAGCAGAGCAACTCGATATCGTTAACAATTAAAAAATAAATCCATGTGACGAATATAAATACCTGGGCGTCATCTTCAACCGTAGGAAATAGAACATCTAATTGTACAAGCACGAAGAGCTGTAGCATGTTTGAACGGAGTTCTATGTAGTAAAGAAATATCAAAAAAAAAGAAAATGGAACATCTATGCGACATTGGTTTAAAACTAGCCTACTTTATGAAAATAAGACATAGAGAATAACCGAGAAATATAAGAAAAAGGTAGAAGCCACGGAAATGGATGCCATCAGAAGATCGATAAGAATATCAAGAGCCAACAGAATACGGAATGAAGTGATAACACAACAAATGGGTATAGAGGGCACTATAGTTGAGGATATTGAGAGAAAACAGCTCATATGGTATGGACATGTGAGCCAAATGAGGTACAAAAGATTGCCTAAAAAAACGATGATGTGGCAACCCCCAGAGACGAAGGAAACGAGAAAGACCACCACAGAGCTGGAACCTGGGAGTTAGAAAAGCGATTAGCGCTCGAAATCTGGATGAAGACCCAACTCAAGACAAAATACAGTGGCGTTTGGGAGTCGGACAACGTCGTAAGACGTTATAAAACCAAATATATATATACATGATTGGCAATTACAATAGTATAAACTGTATTATTTTTTAAAATATTTGAATTTTTATACACATTTTAGACAGAAAATATTGTGAATATCTTTGTTATCGCAGGCTTCATTATCGGAGTTATTAGTGCTTTTATCACTGAAGCCTCTTGAAGGCGGTTAAAAACTAATATGAAAGGTTATAGCAATTGCAGAACATAAACATTTATTTTGTTTCTTGTTTGAATGTATATACCTTGGGCACTCAAATACTTAATGTGTTTTTTTCACGTCTGTAAACTTTATTGTGTTCTTTCTTATGATATAAAGCTATCCCTAATAGAAGCACTTTTGAAGATATTTCTTATGATATTTAAAGATAATTTTTTTGTATGTTCAGATAATTTCTTGGTAAGTTTGATATACAATATTAGAAATATAATATTAAATAATTTTAAGCAACGTAAGTCATAATTCATTTAAAAAGAAAAAACATTCAAAAGTTCCACTCCTTTCCTACTGGTTGACTGCAAAAAGAACAAATAAAAATAATGCGCTGTTTTTTTTCGACTAGCCCCTTACCTAAGAGCAAGAAATAAGTCCAGAGCCACCAAGTGCCAACTTAATAAAACAATAATATGCCCAGTGCTCACTTACGAATCGGAAACATGGACAATGAAGACCCGAGATGAAGAATTTACTCTTCTTCACGTGCCATCTCCGCAACGGAGGTTGGCAATCATCATGGCTATTCTGATCTTAGATGCTGCTGCTCTGAATAGTTCAATTGATGTGCATTTGTACCATTCCCTCAAGTTACGCAACCATGAGATTCTTCTTCTTCCTACACTTCTCTTGCCTGGATTTTCCCTTGTATAATCAAGGGAAGAATTACTACGAATCTTTAAAAGGAAAAATATTTAACTCGAGTATTAGTAACGATAAGCTTTAAAAATACTACAACAGTTTTCTATGTACAATTTTATTTGTACTTATGTTTTAAATATGTTATGCTGCTGTTATTTATATTTTTAGAAAAATCTCAACCTAGAGCCGTCCCTGATAGAGTCGCTCTATAAAAGCTCCATATTTGGCCTCAAAGTCATCAATAAATTTAATTAGTTCCTCTATACTGACACAAAGGGCTTTTTCTAATGACATAGCGATGCGACGTGTGTGGACGAGATGATGGAATAATTAGTTCTTTGATTTAGGAATGGCGCCTCTCGAATTGGATTTTACGGAAAATGGGGCATATAATGCAACTACCACCGCAGTTTTGGCGTTTTTAATGGTAGGCAATGCAGAGGAAATTAATCAGATTGATTATGCTGTACAAATTAATTTCGTTTGCGATATTACACATATTATTTTCTATAGTTCTGCAAATATAGGCAACATCGACAAAGTAAGTACAATAAGTTAATCTGATAAATAAATGTGATTAACTATCATTTATTGAAAAACGAAGTTATTATAAAATTAAAGACGTACAACTCTAATCTGTAAAACTAAATAATGTAAGTGGTTTATACTGATATTATTAGTCCAACAACAGATTATATTTTGATAAGGAAGTTGATGCAAAATATAAGAAATTATAAGAATAATAAAGTATATAGTATTTATAGACGATTATATGGGAAGCACTCCATCAGTAAGAAATCGTCGATAAATATGTAAAAATTATGACAAATAAGTGTGAGGTAGCAACAATACTATAAGTAACTGGAAAATTCATACAAAGGAACTTCATAAAACGAGATGTACTGTAACGACAAACGTAGTTTAGCGGATAAGCCACATTAAGATACCAGGAATATAGGAGATGCGCTGTCCTGAGTTTTTGCATTCGGTTAGGAAAACATGTTGGGGTTCTATTACCCAGGACCCTCCCACATAAAGAGCACTTGCTGATTGTTGTGCCTCTATAGCGAATCAGATTGCTATAGGGGGGAAAGGGATACTCTAGAGCATTGGAGCACGGTGGGCTGACTTCTGTTTTTACTCGAGTTAACACACCTTGCTCCAATGAATTGTTACACCCGATCGTACTACCTGGTGTGAACATTTCTCATAGGCTGAGTTCAATCAAATTGCTTGCTTGACAAACGTAGTTTACATTGCTCCGGCATTGGAAAATGATTACGTATTAAAACGTGTTTAAATGATCGAAAAAGGTTTATTATTTCTCCGAAAAACTTGTTTATTATTTGTGAAGGGTACAACAATTGTAATAAAAGATTTTACATCGAAAATTTGAGGTAATTTTTTTCATATTTTTGGTTATATTAAGTATATAAATATGTGAGGAAACCTTAAATTATAATTCTAACCTAAAAATTCCTAGACATGTGTAAATTAAGAGTAGTTATTCAATGCTTCATCTCGCCTCATATAAATAGGATATCTGGTTTTGGATATAATATTCCAGCTTCTACATTATGTAGAAAAATATCAAACAATGATTGTAAAAAGCGTACTTTGGGACCATCTTCAACACTGGGATTGGTAGAACGCAAAATCGTTGCTCATGTTAAGAAGCTGCAACAACGAGGCTTTGCTCCGACTAGAGAAGATGTACGTTCCATGGCATTCAAGTTAGCTGAACGCATGGGAATCCCACATGAGTTTAACAAGAATACTGAAAAAGCTAGATATCCTTGGTTAACATTATTTCTTTTCACGAAATCCAGATTAGTCCGTAAGAAAAGCCGAAGGGGTGTCTCTTGCTCGTTCTAATGGAACGTGCCGTGAAGATGTTGATCAATACTTCACAATTTTGGAGTCTATTCTCACTGAACTTGATCTATTAGATAAACCTGGCCATATTTATAACATGAATGAGACTGGACTACAGCTAAATAATAAACCAGGATATGTTTTAGCCATAAAGGGATCTAAAAACGTAGCAGCCATCACATCTGGTGAGAAAGGCGAAACAATTACAATAATAGCATGCTGCAATGCAGAAGGTTACATTTATACCTTCTGCATGTAGTTTTAAGGAAAAAAATAAAAAGAAAGAGTTTAAAGACAGAATGCCTCCAGGGTCAGTGGTTTACATGTCTGAAAAATCGGCTTATATAAACAGTTCTATTTTCTTGGCCTGGTTACGAGACCAATTTACTCCACGAAAACCACAGGCAATGTTTTGCTGATTGTGGATGGTCATTCTTCGCATTGCAGTGATCCTGACATTCTTGAATATGCGGAACAAAATGGCATAACCCTATTTTGCCTACCTAGCCACACGACACAGTTCTTGCAACCTCTTGACAGAGCGCTTTTTAAATTATTTAAATTAAATAACCAATTTGCTTGCAACTCGTTAATGAAGAATAACCCAGAAAGAAAAATAACTCGGCTTCAATTTGGGAAATTACTGAAATTTGCTTGGAGAAAGTCTGCTACGGTTAGTAACGCAGTATCCGCTTTTGAATCAACTGGAATTGTACCTTTGGATTCTTCTAATTCCGACGAGCTTTTTGTCGATGGACAATGTACCGAAGAAAAAGAAATTACCCTCACCTTTCAAGGCCTGAATTACAACCTAAAGCTGGTTATAGCAACTGGAGTGATTATCAGCTTGACAAAAGGGGGAACTAGATTTGTTACAGAGTACAGAAAATACAAGCAAAAATCACTCTGAAGTTGATATGTCTATTAGAACTGTAACCTCTGAATTTACTCCAGGAAAATTGCTTGATGAAATATCACCTCTACCAAATAAACGTGGAGTAGCTGCGGTCAGAAAGAGAAGCAAACAGCTAGCAGAGATTCTTACTTCCAAAGAAACCATTGCTAAAAAGAAAGAAAAGATAGAAAAGAAAGAAGAGAAAGAAAAAGCAAGTCTTTGAAAAAAGTGAAAGTTTTAAAAACAAATGAAAAGATTATTTCTAAAGGCAAAGAAAACAAAACCAAACAAAACAAAATAAACACAAACAAAATCAAACTAGTTTCAGAATCTTCTGATAACGAGTCAATAACAATAAGTCTCAAAGATAATTCAGATATGGATGATGATTCGATGCAGAATGTTGTGTAGGATGTTTAGAAATATATTCACAAACTTCCAAATCGGACGACTGGTTTCAATGTATGCATTGCAAGAAATGGTTTCACGAATCTTGTAGCAAATACTTTAATTTCTGCGACCTTTGTGGCAAACTTATTTGTTCAACAAGAAGTACCTAACTAGTTATGTAACATAAAAATGAGTTATATGTAACGTAAAAATGAGTTATCTTATTTTTTTTATAATGCGCAATCTCACCTTCTTCATAGAGCCAACTCTTCTCCGTTATGTGGGTGAGATGGTTTTTTTTCATACTTATATTTTTTATCATAAATAAATATATTTAAGTTTTATTTGTCTTTCTGTATAGAAAATAAAGATCTTTATAAAAGAAGTTTGAGTAAGTACGTAAACAAACACGAGGAGTACTGTATCGCAAAATTTAAAAGCAATACTACTTGTAGCCATGACCACCTAATGTCGTAATTAAATGTTCATTTATTTTCCAAGTTAAATTTGTCTAAGGATTGTTGGTTTTAATTGCACATTTTAGGAACAGGACAATGTAAACCATACTGCCAGCGAACCTCTATTAACTCCGGAGTTTCGCATTGCAAAATTATACTCAAAGCAGACAGCCGTATACCTTAAAATATAGTTGTACTAACATACGGTTACGATGGTCGAGTTCTTACACCAACTGGAAATTACAACCAGATGAGAATATACGGTTTTAAACTAAAATTACGGAAGTGAATCGGAATATTCTGTGAGTATTTGGGTAATAATTTACTTATGATGTTTTAAAAAATAATATATTATTTTTCGAGATTCATCTTTTAGCCGGAGGTGAAAAGTCAGTGTAGCACCAAGGATCTTATTTGCAGCTACAATAAAAAGTTGGTTAATCATTACAAAGATTTTATCACAAAGTTTTTGAGGTAGCTTTTATATGCGCTACTAACCGTTCTGCTAAACCGATAACATCTAAAGTTTGATGACTAGCCATTTAGCCGCGTATTTACACATATTATATAAATAACTTCATAACATGCTTCAAAATAAATTTTTTTAAAAATAAGACAAACTGAAATAGAAATTTACAAAGATACTACAATATTTAGTGATTTTTTAAAATTAAATTATACCCAGTCTAATAAAATTCTGCGAAATATTCTAATCAAAGTAGGTACACTAACTAAAAATGTTATTTTTGATCCCTTATTTTGGTGGAGTATCTCCAGTAAAATAATTGGTGAAAAGTAAACGTCCACCAATTTAATGCATTTTGTTTAATGTGCCCAATCACTTTTTGTTTAAAAAACCTTTTGAGATCTTTAAATACACTCTCACGCACTAATTCAGATTCCGCACTTGTTGCTACATCACGGGCATTACTGTCTGCTTCTTCATTGGCGATAATTCCTCTATGCGATGGGATCCATACATATTTAGTATATGCGGTGATCTTGGGCAATATGTAGTTCAGTTTTTATTAGTTGCTCCAAGGGCTGTAACATAAGGTATGCTGATAACACTGTGATTCTAGTAAGTAGTATGGAGGAACCTGAGTTGCCTAATGAGTAAGATAAAAAAACCAAGTGCACAATACGGACTAAATATCACAAAAACAAAATGGATGTTAGTAAGTAAAAACCAACAACCACCACAGCAACTGATATTAGACAATGAAAGAATTGAACACGTGGATTCGTACATCTAATTGGAACAACAGTTAACTCAAATTGGGATCAAGCGAAGGAAATACGTATAAGAGTAGAAAAGGCAAGAGCATCGTTCACTAGCATGAAACAAATTTTCACCTCTAAAAGCCTCACCCTACTCTACCTCTCAAAATTCGACTTTGAAATGTTATGTATTCCCGGTTTTGTTATATGGAATGGAGGCGTGGACAATGACCGCAACATTGATGAAAAAAGTAGAGGCCTTCGAAATGTGGGCTTACCGACGTATATTACGTATATCCTGGACTGAGCACGTGACCAACGAAGAGGTACTACGCCGGATAGGTAAAGAGAGAGAGAGAGGTAGGAATAAGTATAAAGAAAAGAAAGTTGGAATAGCTTGGGTCACGTTATGAGACATAATAAATATAGAGTACTACAGCTGATCGTTCAAGGGAAAATAGACAGCAGAAGGGGTCCAGGGAGGAGAAGACACTCGTGGCTCCAAAACTTGCGGCAATGGTTCGGATTGTCATCTGCTGAAACTATTTAGATCTGCCGTAAACAAAGTCAGAATAGCCACGTTGATTGCCAATTCGAAACGGGACAAGGTACATGAAGAAGAAGAAGGGCTGTTAAGGATACAAATGCTGTATTGCAAGAAGAGTCAGTAAGAAACAAAGGTTTTAAAATGTTTCATAGGTTTGTATCTTTTATGGGCACGGTAAAAGCAAACATTTCAGCGGTGAAAACACTTAAGCTAGGCGTTAGATTTAAATTTGAAAGTAGACGTTGGAGTAACAAATGCACAACCAATACCATTATTAGATTTAAAGGCATCGGTAAAGATGTTTGTACAGTTAGGGTAGTCTCGTTCAAGAATCTCGTTTAGTTTGTTTTTGATTAGTATGTTGTTATTGCATTTTTGAAAAAACTCTATCAGAGAGATGTTGCAATTTGGGATGCTTATTAACCATGGAGTCGTATGTTGGATCTTACAGTAAAACCATCAGGGACTGTTGTGTCAAAATTATTCAGAATTGATCTTACTCGTATATAATAAATTTTTTCCAGTGCAACGTTTATTAAAGACAAAGTCAAGATTACTTGTAGAAAAAGTATTTTCGAAGAGTGGATGATCCTTACTAGCCATCTACAGAAGAAGCGTGTGAAAGTGTTAAAAGTGCCCGCCTATACTGCAATGATGGTTCTCCAGTTTCGGAAATAAAAGCTTTTTATGGGTGAGGTGTGAAAAGTTCAATGATCTGAATTGCGGCATTGTGAATTGTATCTAACGTTTTAGGTACTCTTCGTTGCGAAGGCATAACAATTAAACCGTAATCGAGTGTGGTCCTAATAAGTCCTAATACAAAAGAAGTAGTGTAAGTTTCCCATAGGTACTACAGTTGTATATTTTGGTAGATGATACCTAAAAAATCTCATTGTAACAAGATATTTTCAAGATTAGATCCTCATGCCTGTCTAGAAGCTGACTAATAAGATTCAACTGAGGCAATGGTGTTTTCTCTGGGTGTTGTAAGACATATTGCATGTGCATTTAGAATAGAAAAGTCCAGTATGTGAAAAAGAGCTTTTTATACCATTGGATGGTTATCCTGACGCTTTCTGTTGAACTAACATGTCATTCTGTCCACTGCTCCCATATTCATATTGTAATCTATTACAACAAGCTGTAATAGATTACAATGTTGACATAAAGACACAATCGAGCCAAAAGACTTACACTGGTATGGACACCTTCAGAGAATGCCGGAAAATAGATGGCCAAAAAAAAATAGAAGAATGGACTCCGCCAACTAGAAGAAAACGAGTAGACCAAGACGATCCTGGAGAGACGATGTCGACGATGCAATGACCGCCAGAGATCTAACAACTAAAGATTGCTTCGACAGAAAACGCTGGAAATTAAGGATGCGAGAAGCGGCGCCAGCTGTAGAAGGACAAGACTCGCTTGTTATATATATATATATAATATATATATATATATATATATATATATATATATATAATTACACAAGCTGGTTTTTTTAATGAATTCGTTTATTTTTCTGTCTTGTTTAGCCAATCTACCATTTGTCTTGATGCATGTTAGTAAGCATAGTGACCTCTCTTTGATCCTTCCATTTTGTAGCATTTTCAATTTCATTGATTCTTTAAAATATATTGAAATCCCCTCGTATAGGTGATATATTAAACACCCCTCATAAATGTTTGAAAAATCGCAGAATGTTTTTTAATGTGTTTCAATTTCCGATTTGTACGTATTTAAACACCGAATTATTTCGTTCTTTTCACGTCGCCAAGTCGATTTTTGTGTTGATAAATCATTTTATTGTTTGTTTATGTCCAAGTTCTTCGATATTCCTTTGATCGTCAAACCGCCTGAAACTGCGTTTTAATTCCTGTCAAGTGTTTGTTATTTTAAGTTATGCGATCAATTTTAAAAGATAATTTCTTACTCTCGGTGAAACCGCTGTCAAGAGCGTTTGTAGTTTTATTGGAGTCCGAATTTTTCTTCAAATTCGTAATGTTTTTTCGTTTTTTTTTTTTTGTCTTTTGTCATGGGAAAATGTGTAGTGTGGTGGCAGTTAAGAGCTCGGCGTGTAATCTTCAGAAAGCCGACAGATCCTGTTTGTGGAAAGTTATATGTGTTGTATTATGTCCTAAATGGAAGATTTGTAAGGTGTTACAACGATATAAGAGGCCATCGTATTTTCAATGAAGTTTTGAAAAGCCAAGCTTAGAAGTTTGCAATTTTTTTTGACCCGAAGCCCGATGATCCAGCCCAACTTCAACTTCCTTCGTCTATTTGTTTGTCCCTGGTCATTCCAGACCATTCTGAAGCTTGGAGACGCATTTGTGTTATTTTGCAGTGTTTAGAAAACCAGTTCCAGCCCCAAAACTAATATTTAGTGAAGTCAGGTACTTTTTTTGTTAAATTTTTTTTTAAGTAAAAATAGACATTTATCATTAATAATTGCTTTCATGACAAGTTGAAAAATTGTAATAAGTAAAATTATAAAAATTAGGATTTGGCTAACTGTCATAATAATTACTTATTCTTATACACATAACTAACCATAAGTTTTGAATTTGTTTTGTTTTTTTTTAAGTTGACCTTAATGTAAACTGCATTGAAAGATCTATATGATTTCAATTTATTAATAATGTAAGTTCTTATAGTGTCCCCACCGTCTAGAGTTGTAAACCGATAGCAACATTGTTTTTGTAATTATCATTTGTTTTGTAACTGTTTGTGGTGACAGAAAAATAAATGTTGAATTTTGTTTTCTTAACATTTTATTTTTTTTTGAACTAACCCTTTTTTGAGTTTTTGAAAAAGATATGTTTTTGATGCTTTTATAATTATTTTCCTAGTTACAACTAGTGGTTGTAATAGGTATAATTAGGCACCTCAAGTGGCGCCCTATATTAAATTCCTTGAGGTGTTTGCTGTTTATTTTTATTTTGTTTATTCCAAAAGTTAAGCCTCCTTTATTTCATTTTTTGTAGTTGCCCCATTCCACCTCCCTTATCTTTACTCATCCACGACCCCAGCTCTCCTACCAAACCCTGAGTGCCGTTCGCACAAGTAGCGATTATTTTGCTTGCCTCATCTCCACCCCCTTAGTTTCTTCCCCCAATTTTCTACCCCTTATGTTAAAGTCCCCTGTGGTAGACAAAATATTACCGTTACAATTTTAGTGCCAACATATTGCAACTCGACATTAAGGAAGTTGCACATTTTTGTAGTTTTTCTGATAAATTGGGTATGTGTTTTCTGTTGACCCTTACTGTTCCACAAGAGTTAGTTTAAGGGTCAAATAGATAACTCGACAAACTAGAAGACGTGTATCAGATATCAGTATAGAGCGAGTGACCTTGGTCCAAGTAGGTTTTCATAAGAATGGCAACCACAGATCCTGAGAGGCCGATATCCTCATAATAATTTATTTCGGTGTTTTTACCTACATAAACGATACAGTCTAACACATAACCCGTTTCACAGTCACATAGAAGACACAATTTTATGCGGAATAACGGCGTTTGATTCTTAACAACTATTTAAACTGCAGCCGTCCTTTAAATAGAGTCAAACTTTCGTCGATTACCAGATTTTGGAATGGCGTAAAATTATTAGCAAATGACTGTTTTACCTGCAAAAAAAAGCCTCGCACTTTGCAACAAGAATGCGCTTGAGGTTGATCAGCATTTTAAGCGAAATGTAACATTCTTAGTATAGACTTCTGTAAGTTTGGATTTTCTATGGCGTACTGCGAGCAATAGCACAGCGATACATGTAAAAATTAATTTTCTGTAAGTGGCGACCAAGCAATCTTTTATTTTTGCAAACTTCCGCTGCAGCAAAATTATTTGGTTCATATATCATGAAATTACCGGTACCGGTACCGGTATAAAGGAAGAAACACAATCTATTTCCCTGGTAGGATTCTCAATATTGTCTAAATTGGAACCTGAATTTGTGTCATCAAATTCTTACACGACAGGAACAAATTGCTGTTTTATCCCACTGTAGGTATACCAAAATCATCCGCTAAAGCTCTTTTAATTTCATTTCTCAAAGTATCTGCAAACACAACTTCGGCTTCGTCCTTATCAGCAGCTTTATTTTCAAAAATAGCTTCATTATTCCTATTAATCATATTAACAACTTCCTTCTCTTCTAAAACATCTCTATCTGGTACATAATCGCTTTCACTTTCTACAAAAGGCTCTTAAATTGGAATCCAAGCATGCCTATATATCATCATATTCTTTTTGCGTTAGTCCACACAAACCACCTGTATCACATGATCGCCTTCTTTTTCTCGAATCAGGAATTTTCTTGAAATTTAACAATACATTTGCACTGCAACACTAACAGCAGAATACTGCATAGTCCTGCATAGGGTTCATGACAATGCATGTACGAACGTACCAATACGGGATTGAGGCTGATGGTACTGTAGGAATGCTGAATAGATGCGGCAATGGGGCTGGCAGTGGTGCAAAAAAAAGTTGATGCCATATACAAACGGCATGGTATTAAAAACGTTTTCAGTAGAAAACATATATATACGTCACTGGGAACAGTGGCGCCTTTCCCTAAACCGTATATATACGTCGCTGGCAAAGAAAGGGTTACGCTAAGTTTGTTGTTCTGCTAATAATCTTAGAGTAATTAGATTAAAGGTTGTTTTTTTAAATAAAAAAAATAAATTTAAAATTATTATTCTATGATTTCAAAGAAACTGTAATCGTTACACCAACCCGTAACTTTTTCTGGGTGCACTTTTGCCCTTCCTTCACTAAAAATTGTGGTTATATTTATGACCACTAGTTAGTTAGAAACGTCCTACGGACGAAGCGAAGTCTTATCGTCCTATATGCCTGACCTCCTTTCTCCTAAAAACAATGAGAAACTAGTAGATTACTACATAAGAAGCGAAACTTTAGCGAGGAATCCACTTCACAAACATCAGTTTGCCTACCAGACTGGCAAATCCACTATAAATGCTCTGAATTCGCTAGTCGAAAGAATTGAAAAGACAATAGTGGCAAAAGAAATAGCTCTTTGCGCTTTCATTGACATAGAGGGAGCATTTGATAATACCTCATTTGAATCCATAAAAAGAGCACTAGTAAAGAGAAGCATTGAAGTCTCACTAATACAATGGATTCAGTCAATGCTAAAAACGAGAATCATCACTGCTAGTATTGGAGGAGAATCTGTGACTGTGACAGCGGTAAAGGGGTGCCCTCAAGGGGAGTATTATCGCCTCTACTGTGGTCTTTGGTTGTGGATGACCTCCTCACTAAGCTGAATGATTCTGGTTTTATAACCCAAGGTTACGCAGATGACCTAGTTGTTACAATTAGGGGCAAGCATGACCAGACTATATCTAGTCTCATGCAAACTGCTCTTAACGAAATTAAAAGCTGGTGCTCGAAGGAGGGCTTAAGTGTCAACCCCAGTAAAACGACTTTGATACCTTTCACAAGGAGACGTAAATACAATTTACAGGCTCCAACTATGAATGGCATCACATTAGACTATTCCAAGGAAGTTAAATATCTGGGGGTAACCCTAGATCAAAAACTCAATTGGAATAGTCATATTGAAAAAATTTTATCCAGAGCTTTGGTGGCAAGTTGGACCTGCCGCAAGACATTTGGAAAGACTTGGGGCCTACAACCGAAAATGACTCTGTGGTCATATAAAACAATAATTAGGCCCATGGTCACATACGCATCATTCGTATGGTGGCCAAAAACACAACAAACAACAGCTAACGCCAAGCTGCAAAAAGTGCAGCGGCTAGCTTGTCTGGGAATCACAGGGCAATGTCAACATGCCCCACTGCAGCTCTAGAGGCGATGCTGAACCTTCCTCCCTTGCAGTTCTGCATAAGGAGGGAGGCAGTAACTACCGCCTTAAAACTGCGACAGACACAAATAATGAAACCTGGAGATCTAGTTGGCCACCTGAAAATCGTGGAAGAAATTCCATTGGATTCTAAGGACATGCCGACAGATGCTATGCCAGTCAAATTCGACTTTGAAACACCCTTTGAAGTGGTCATAAAAAACCACCAAATGGGTGAAGAAATTGAGCCAAAAGTGGAAGAGGGTTCACTCGTATGGTATACGGATGGATCTAAGATAGATGAAAGGGCAGGAGTGGGAGTTACTGGGCCCAATTTCAGGCCATCTAAATCTCTTGGAAACGCCCCAACTATCTTCCAGGCAGAAATACATGCCATAGACATAAGTGCCCAAGAATGTCTCAACCGAGACACTCGTAGGGCAAAAGTCTTTATTTTATCAGACAGCCAAGCCGCCTTAAAGGCTCTAAAGTCATTTACATGTGAGTCAAAGTTGGTTTGGGACTGTAAACAATCTCTCAAGAAGCTGGCGGAACGCAACAATGTAACTGTGATGTGGGTGCCAGGTCACAAGGGAATTGCAGGAAATGAGGAAGCTGACAGCCTCGCAAAAGAAGGAGCTAATACCCCATTCCAGGGTCCGGAACCCTTCTGTGGACTATCGAAAAGCCACATCAGAGAGGAACTCCGTACCTGGGAACTCAATCAACTAAGATCATATTGGTCTAACACACCAGGACAAAGGCAAGCAAAAAGGCTCATAAAAGTGTCGCCTACTGCAACAAACCGCCTTCTCGAAATGAGTAAGAAAGATATTAAAATGGTCACTGGCCTTCTCACTGGTCACTGCCCTCTGAGATATCATCTCAAGAAGATGGGCAAATCAGATAGTGAGAACTGTCGTTTCTGTCACAATGAAAAAGAAACGGCAGAACATATACTATGCAACTGCGTAGCACTGTTCTGCAAACGACTAAAATTCCTAGGAGAGGTGAGTCTGGCGTGCTCTGACATAGGAAACAAGTCACCTAGGAAGCTAATCAACTTCATCAGAAGTATTGGCATTCTAGAGTTTAACTAGATTAAGGTATGCACAAAAGATCTGTATAGGTCGAAGTGCGGTGAGGCCGCACGGCCTTAACGACCTCACATAATCTAATCTAATCTAATCTAATCTAATGACCACTAGTTTTGTGTCACTCTGTGCAGAAATGTAGTGTTCGTTGTTTATAATTTAATAAATTTATTTATTCTCCATATATTAGAATGAAATTCTTAAAATATTCTTCGCGTTTTTTGTTTCCGACATAAAATAGAGATCACACAACGCTTTATGTGCTATTTATCTTTTTATATCTTTACGTTATTGTAACGTATTAAAACCAGAAAAATAGTCTAGAAGTTGCGGGCACATATTTCTTATAACAATTCTCGTAATGAAGCTATTAAACTAAGAATCGATTCTGAGGAATTTCATCAAATAACCTTTTTTAAAAGGTTTATAAATTGCTGACAGGACTATTATCCGAGAAAGTATGACCCCAAATTTAGTCCCTTTATCTGTTTGGAAACTTTTAAAAAGAGAGGTGAACACAGAGATTGGAGAAAGGTGAGAAAATAAAAAAGTTTGAGGGAAAACGGCGCAAAATTTAGGCAGTTTTACATCGATTGCTTTCTAAGTGGTAATAAAAGGTTTTTTTGTTGTTAAAGAATGGGGATTTGGGGAGACGGAATTGAGGTGCTAACATCGATTATGGGGTACTTATTTGTTTTATTGTGTGCCATTAATTCTATTTTCCTCGAAAGTTAGATCTCCGTAACGCTTTCTTTGATTGCATACTAAAAAAAGAAAAAGATTGTCCATAAAATATATAAAAAAAGACTGTCACTTACCTCTTATTCAAACAACATTTAAATATTTTTTAACTCGGCCTAATTAATTATTATAGATACCACAATATTTAAGTTTTACAAACTATATAACGATTTCCGAAGTGGAAATTAAAACGTCAATAAACGTATTTTTTTATCTTTAACTGTGGCTTATTCCTAGTGTAGTAGTGATTAAACTATATAATATCATAATATAGTGACAGATATTTTCTAAAATAAAATATTCTGCATTATTCTGAAAATGTTTGGGTTTTACCTAAAAATTTTAAACATATCAATCTATTTTAATTTTTGTCTTAAATTTTGTATACTCGGTTCACAATTTGTTGATAGCTCACTTCAAGCTTAATCCTAATTAGAGAACTGAAATACAGAGAGGATAGGTAATACGATATAATAGTAAGAACAAACCTGAAGCTGACGGTTTAAGAGGTTTTCGACTAACCCACTTCGTATCTGAAGGAATACAATACAGCAGTCAACCTTATAATCCGATACGAAGGTATTTTGGTTACAGATGACCAACCAGTATCGTAGAATATATGATTAAAACATTTATTTGAACTAAATAAATATATTTTTTAAATTGTATTTTTGTTTTAATAAAACTTATAATAAAATAAAATATTTTATTCAAAAATAAAGTTTTTTGCCATTTGTAAAAGATACATTTATTTTAATTAAGGGGAAAGGCACCAAATGTGTTTTAAATGTATCCATTATTTTCGAATTCGGAGAAAACTAATAAATATTTTTGAAAAATTTAAAAGCAGAATGAAAGATTAGATTATTACTGAGGGTATTATATATGTGTATACTGATGTATATTACAGAAAGTCCCTAAAACTTCTACAATGTTTATTTTATTATGTTATGCAACAGGGGTGAAAATAAAAGAGAGAATATAGTATAATTTTTAATTGAAAATATTGCATGCAAAAGAAACTTTTTATTTATTCTAATAAATATTTTATTCTGCCTTTAAATTTTTCCAAAAAGGCTTTTTAGTTTTCTCAGGATTTGAAAAAAAATCGATACATTTAAAACACATTGAACATTTTGACAGGCGACGTTTTGCGCCTTTTCCCCTTTAATACCTTACGATTACAACTACTATCACTTACCTTATATAATTACGATTAGAAAACTATTCAAATTCAAAATAAATAGGATCAACTTCGGAATCCGAGTCGTCTTGAGGGTTAATAATTAGCGGTTGTGTCTCTACGGTCGCATCAATTATGTTATCAAGATCCCACATTTTTTGTTCTTCTTCTATTACATGTCTTACTGCATCTTTCCAGTTTTGTTCTGTAATGTGTTGTAAAGACTCGTATAACAATTCACGTACAGCTTGTATTTTATATGACGTATTTTTTCTAGCCACATAACTTTTCATTTGTGCCCAAATGAGTTCAATTGGATTTATTTCGCAGTGGTAGGGTGGAAGTCTAAGGACTGTGATGTTTCTCCTTTCCGCCATTTTGTCAACTACGTATTTCTTGAACTTAGATTTGTGTTGCCGGGCAATTTTTAAAAGTTCTGCTTTTACCATTCCATCTTCGTAAGGCAGGTACTTATTCCGCAGCCAGTCAAGAATATCCTGTTTTTTCCACGCAGTCGTTGGAAGTCTTTCTACTAGTCGTGAATGATAAGGTGCATTATCTAATACTATAATTGAATTTGGTGGTATGTGTTCAATCATCTGCACAAAATACTCTTCGAAAACATCAGCTGTCATCTCCTCGTGATAGTCTTTTGTGCTTTTGGACTGAAATTCCAACAAACCATGCTTAACAAATCCTTTTTCACTGCCAATGTGAGAAATTATTAATCTACTGCCTTTACCAGAAGGTGGGGAGATACCAGTAGACCAACCTTCCATAAAGGCTTGCCTGGAGCTTAATATATTTTTATCTGACCAAACTTTTTTTAGAGTATGACCTGAGTTTACCCACGATTCATCCTGGTAGAAGATTGGCCTTCCTTCAGCCCGGAATTTTCGTATGGATCTTAGATAATTTCTTCTCCAACATATTATCTCCTCCCGTCAATCAAAAGTGATTTTCGGTCTGATTTCTCCCACCGGAAATTTAATTCTTTTAAAACTTGCCACAATTTAGTTCGTCCGATATGAGGCAAATCCGGATCATCTCTAACTTCTTGTAAAATTTTATTTAGGTTTGGTATTTCTTTTTTGAAAAAAAAATCCATGAATTTTCCTTCGAATACCATTTTTGGCAAATTCATCAAGTTCAATAGGCTTTTTCCCTCTCTTTAAGTGTTCGTTTGTGTTTGGGTTAGCTATACCGTGTTTTTTTCTTTCTGATAGGAACCTATATATAGTTGACTCCCCTACGCCAGTCATGTTGGCACAACTTTCGACTATGTTGCGAACAGTGTTTGTGGGATTCTGAGAAACCAGAGCATCGTGAACATTCAGGACAATAGTCTTCTCTCTTGGTGAATAGACAGACTTACTGACTGTACGCAACAGTACCGGTGTAAAACTTGATGATGTTGATGATGAAGCCATCACAAACAATCCAACAAAACGAGCACGAGCGAAAGGTACGTATATGTTCGTAGGTATATGGAATAAAAAATCACTCACGCACTGCATATAATTCGCAAAAGAAATATTCGAGACGCTAATTACTGCCGTAGAAGCGGAAACACCGACGAGCCGTAAATTACATGCGATCAAAAACGTACTAAACAAACAAATTGTTTTCGTTCGTAATAACTTCACCCTTTTAAGTTAAGTTTCGAATATAAACTAAACAGACGAGGTACGTGGCCAAATCCGGCATCTATACCCATTATATTATTAAAAATCTGGGGAATTCCATCCTAATTATCTTGCAACCGATAGTACCTTCGGATATAAATACCAGGTTTTCTAGTAAAGTGATTAAACGCGAAGATTAGTATTGAAATATCCAAAGAGATAAGGTATTCTTATTTACAAAATTGTTAATGGTTAAATTATTATTTTTATTAATATAATATAATAACCAACATTAGCCGTGAAAGTTTTAATTGTTTTTTACTAAATATATCAGTATTAAAACATTATTAATATTAATATTAATTTTAATGAATAAACACCTCAGGAACGCCTATGATGATACAAATTTTACGACCGTTTGATGATTTTGAGGCATATTTCGTGCTATCAACAATTTGTGAACAGAGAATAGTCATTTTAATCAACAAATGATATAAACTGTGTCTCTACTGGTACAAAATATTAACAATTTCCAAAAAGAAGAGGATCAATTTATAGGCACTCAAGAAGAAAGGAATACAATTTCCCATTTTAGTTAAGAATAACAGGTTGTGTTTGTAAAATACTGTGATTAAAATACTTGTTGAGACAACAAAGGGTCTCAACAAAATAAAACACAATCACGTGGGCTGGTAAAAAAAACTTAATGGGAAAACAAAAAAATCACAAAAATTTCTGTCTAAAAATAGATGATACTAGTTTTGCAGACTTAGATATTCTCAAACAAATTTAATGATTAATTTATACATGCACCAGAAGCATTCCAATAATATTGTTTCAAAAAGTTTGTTTCTATCTCATATAACTGAGGTCTTAGATTTTGAATAGAATTTAAAAAATTGGGTCTTTGATTTTGACAAGATCTGCTCACATTATAAATGCTTCTTTAAATACTGGTATTTTTTTCATAATAAATAAATATGTCTATTTATTTTTTCCATTATTTTTCTATCTCTTACCGGCATTAAAACAAGGTGACTCCGAATTAACGACAAATTTTCGACCATTGTCTGCTCCAGCTGTAGTATCTAAGATTTTGTATTTTCCATTTTTTGTGACCTTAGTCATGCTTTTTATTGTGTGCAAACATGATGTACTCCTCAATAGATTTTACAGATATGGTGTAAGGGGAGTTGCCAATAGTTCGTTTGATTCTCATCTAAAAGACCGGCTCTAAATAGTTAGAATAAAAAATAACACAAGACTTTAATGTCTGGTCCGATCGTAAATAAGAATGGAGTACCACAGGGCTCCATATTGGGTCCGATATTATTTATTTTGTACAATAATGAACTACCATATGTAATGCCTGATGCATTTGTATCAGTTTATGCGGATGACTCAACAATGCTATATCGCGATAAAGACATAAATTTTTTACAACATAAAATAAAAAACTCACTGAAGACCTTCTCTGATTGGTCTAGTAATCAATCGCTCTTGTTCAATTTTCACAAAATTGCAATTTTATCATTTACATCCCGTGCAAATTCTACTAAACCTGATCTAAGTATTTCCATCAATGGTGAGGGTATTTTGAATTGTAGTGATGTGAAGTTTTTATGAGTGACTTTCGACTTTCATTTATCTTTTAATACTCATTGTTGGAATGTGTGTAAAAATTCATTGATATACTCAATTGTAAATATTATCATTTAAGAAACTAAGGTGGAATAATATCTTACGCCAATATCGTTCGGTTTATAATTAAAACACGCCAAGTCATTTTTTTGTAAAAATGACTTATTTATACCAAAAGCATTAACTAACATGCCAGATCATGCAGATAAAAAAAGATCATGTAATAAAACCTACAGTCGACAGATAACTTTTTACAAGGTTGTTATGATTATTAACATTTTCGATAAGTTAAAAATAAGAGTGTTCCTATTAAAAAAAATCCAAAGTAGGTTAGTGTATTTTGCTTAAAAATTGTTTTAAATTTAATAGGTTTAAAAACATTTCCGAATATATTGACTGTTATCAATATCATAAATCATCCGCAAGTTTGTACGAATATATTTTTCTTAAACGTCCAGTTTCTACTATCAACATAGATTTTTTGTACTTATTAAAAAAACTTATAAAATTTAATTTTTAAGGTAAAATTGTATGTATAGATCACCAACTTAAAACGTGATAAGCTCAAGTTTTCGGCCTAAAAACACCAATGACTCTCGAAAGTTTCTCGGTTGCTGAGAAATTATTTTTAATAGGTACTTATCAAATTATCACGAATTAAATTTATTTTACGGCCCTTCTTAATTAACAAAGAGGTTGGAGTGTGCTCTTTAGCTCGTTTAAATCCAATTAGACTGTTTTTTTTATCAACTAAGTACGTTACTAAAATTTTAATGAAAATGGATTTCTTTGCTGTATCTAAAACAAAAATATTGGCTTACACAAGTTTTAAAAACAAGAATAAAACTTTAGATAATTAATTTATTGGATCCTCAATTTACTGAATATCAATTTGATGGATATTTATAACAAGTTGATGCGCTATTTACAACAATAAACAACGTAACAACGGGCAGTTACCATCGTATAGTCAGAGCAAAAATAAATATTAACATGAAAGAAGAGAGAAAAAGGATTTTTAAAAAAAACTACGAGGATAGATGCCTTTAAACTAAGAACAAATGAAGAGCATCTCTGGGAACTCTATAGTTCCCAGCTGTTCTCCGCGTGTAGAGGTTCTCTCTCACCGGCTCTGGAACTCGATTCAGCCATGTGTTACCTCTAGTCAAATTTAATTTAATACTGAACATCACAGTTATTTTACAACACAATGTACAATCTTTTATAACTAAATGTAATTTAAAGGGTTTTTACCCTAGTATTTTGGTGGCTCAGGCATTGTGACCTAGCATTTTTCGATTTTTAAAACCTGATGATGGACTGTGTGGTCCGAAAACGTCTGTTTTATTGATGTAGCCCTTTTAAGGGTTTTTTAAATAAATATACCCATTTACAAAGACTAACCTCTTTTTGTGATACGTGGTATACAGCCAGCTACAGGAATTTTTTTCCTTGTGGATTTTATTTAAAGTCTAGTAAACACAATTTCAACATCAATACTGGTTCGTCTATTTTTGCATGACATCAGTAGAAAGAAAAACTATTTGGAGTTGGATCTATTGGAAGATTTGGAGATCACAAAGAAAACGAATGGAAACTCTCATTGTCTTAATACTCAAATTAATTTAAACTGTACTAAATTTAAACTGTATAAAATTATAACAGCTTCACCTCGTAGTAGACCCAGCTCGGCTGTCTAGACTTCCCTGCACTGAGTTTATACATTAAGAATCTACCAATTTCAGGCTTTGTTTAGCATTACTATTTTATTGTTCTGAAGCTATTTTCTTGTGGCATTGTAAATTAATTACTATTTATAACTGGGAAAAAGCCACAATTAAAGATAAAAATACGTTTATTGACGTTTCAATTTCCAATTCGGAAATCGTTCTCAAAATACAAACAGTAAATTAAACAAATTTTGTTTTTTGGTTACATAGTGAAAAAATTCTTCTAATAATTTAATTTTATCTGACTCATTTATATTGACAATTCAGACATACATTATGCATTTTAAAGTAGACGACTTTAAAATGATATTGCCAATATTGTTGAGTTGCGCTCCTGGGACGACTTTACTTATAAAGATAGTTCATTCGATTACATGAAATCAACTTTAACTTGAGAATATCCGTCAGAAAAAAATCATACCATGTAATTCGTCTTTAAAAGACAAACACATGACATGATGACAGTAAAATTCTCCTGTTAGTGATTCCGAAATATATAATAAATAATATGATAATTTAGTTAAAAATAGAGAATTTGATAGATCTCAAATATGTAAACACGCATGGGATAATGAACATAGGGTTCAATGGAATAATTCAAATATAGTCCTAAAAGAAACGGATGGCAAAAAAAGAAAAATCAAAGAAGCGGCTCTAATTATGCTAAATGAGGCCAATTGTGTCGCAAATTCCTCGGCAGAATGTAGTAGGATCTGGTTACCAATATTGAAAGAGGAAGTTATTAATAAGAAAATACCAGTATTAGTAAGTCAGTAACATATAGCGGATACATCATTTATGTTTTTTAAATAACGTAACATATAAAATCAGAATTTTGATGTTTGTTGAAGGTAAACTAAATTCACGAACAAATACTTACAATGTCGGGATAGTATTATGAGGTTTTTTTCCTGGTTTTTCCCTCATAATTTACTATGGAATCACTAACAGGAGAATTTTACTGTCATCATGTCATGTGTTTGTCTTTTTAAAGACGAATTACATGGTATGATTTTTTTTCTGACGGATATTCTCAAGTTAAAGTTGATTTCATGTAATCGAATGAACTATCTTATAAGTAAAGTCGTCCCAGGAGCGCAACTCAACAATATTGGCAATATCATTTTAAAGTCGTCTACTTTAAAATGCATAATGTATGTCTGAATTGTCAATATAAATGAGTCAGATAAAATTAAATTATTAGAAGAATTTTTCACTATGTAACAAAAAACAAAATTTGTTTAATTTACTGTTTGTATTTTGAGAACGATTTCCGAATTGGAAATTGAAACGTCAAAAACGTATTTTTATCTTTAATTGTGGCTTCTTCCCAGTTATAAATAGTAATTAAATTACTATTTTATTTAACAATTTACAACAACTAGCTTGCTCAGATTCAATTGATCCACAGTTGGGGTTGATTTCACTCTTCATACCTGTGCATATTCTACATATACTAATTCCACAGTTTTATATTTCAACACCTGTTGGTCAGTTGGTCTTTAGTAATGCTATTACATATTAGTTTTATAGTTCTCCGATTGGCTTGAGATTTAACTGAACTATTTGAACTATACCCATTTACACATGCTTTCAATTCTGATTTAATTTTAATATTTCAATTTCATAGTCAATTTTTCTTCCTCGTTTTGCAGTATTGACAGTGCCCTGGTAGACCATTTTATTGTAGTCAACTACCCCACTGTCCAATAGATCGTTTGGTCTATTTCTTTCATTCACACTTTTATGTACACTTCATTTAGCGTCAAACCTACAACCTTATTACTACAGACGGGTTGTGAGTGTGAGATCTGGATTATGCAATCTAGTTTTAAATCAAAATATTCTATATGTCATACTTCATCAGCTGATTTTTTCAGTAGTAGTTTTAGTTGGACCTCTGGCCAATGACAACTTATACAGAATTTTAATATGTGCTGATCAAAGATCCATAACTTTGACTGCCTATCAAAGTTGTCATATGTCACATGTCACCGTATCATTTCCGCTTAAATAATTATCCCTCCAGATACTGACAAAGAATGTAGCGCAGAATCTTTAAGTAATTTTAAACTGTTTGTCCTCGTTTTAGTATAGTGTTTTGTACAATTGTATGTCAATATTAATGTTTCCACATTCTTACGCTTGCCAGATAGTTTACATTTTGACGAAGTAAGTCTAAAACGTTAATCTCAAAAACTTTTTTTTTTCATCCATTAACTTCGAGATTTTTTATCGAAGTTAACTAATTTCCTTCATCTAAAAAACGTTTTCTTGGCTTATTTCAGATGCCCCTGAAGATGCTATTTTAAGCGAAAGTACTTGGGCTAGATTTAATTAACTTATGCTCGATAATAGCCTTATTTTTCAAAGTTAATTTATTCTAGCATTCAACCTCATTTCAATTCAATTTATAAAGGATTTGTCTAGAAAACCTTAACAGTTGGTAGTACAAGGGTTACCTTTAAAGTTTTTACTATTAGACAATAGGAATAAAAAATCCAACAATAGGAATAACAAAGTTCTCAATAGCTCTTAACAAAAAAATATTTAATATACTTATATTATCTTTCGCAAAAATACTGTAAAAAATATTAGACGCTTAAAGCAGACAAATTTCCAGAAATAAGGAAACACATAACTTAGTTTTCTTATGGAAATTAATTATGTTTTTAAAAATTCCTACCTTAATTGCGTTAGTAATATTTTAATGTAAATAAGACGATTTTTCTTGTTTTGGAGTATGCAAACTAAAATTAGTTCAACTGAAAGCTAGAGGAACGTCTTATTGTCTTTTGTAATAATAAAAGGACTCATTAACAAATACCGGCTCTTCCAACAAAATTCCATCATCATAAACTTTTGAGAATAACTCGCAGTAAATTAATTTCTAGACAAGCGTTCTCGGAAACGAGCTCAGGAATAAGTAAAACAATTAAAACTAAGAAAATGATACCGAGTCCGTCCAATTGCCGAGCATCAAATTTTCTGGAATAATATTTCAATTAGCCAAATTGGCCTCTAACAAAGACGTCTTATCAACGGAAGTAGAACCCCTTCATCTTCGTCGTTCTGTTTTGATAAAATAGTTTAAAAGTAGCAAAGTTCTTAAAGGGTTACGTAGAATGGTCTCTTAAATCCCTTCGACCTCGTTTCAAGTAAAAACTTTTTACTTCATTGTTACTTTTTTACAGAAAAATTTGAAAGCTCTCTGGGTAATGTCTTACTAAAAACGTGGCTTGGAGTACTGGTGATATCACTCTTATCTAAAACTGTTACATTTATTGCATATTATTCTAATTTATATTTTCTCTTAGTTCCTTATTGAAAACAAATAATCTTGTTAATATTCTTACATACAACTTAGTTATTTCTAGTTACAAAATTAAAGGTATTCCCAAAAGACTAATATTGAATTAAAATTGTAAATTCTGAACTTATTATGCTTTTTTTACTTAAAAACCTTTTTGTGTGGAAGATCATACCATATTGGGTTTGGTTTTGCAGTTTCTGGTGTTACTTTGCTGTTTCCTCAATTTTCTTCATTCTTCTTTCTCAGTTTAGGTCCGCCTCTGGTTCTTCTACCTGGTGGTATCCATTCCATTATAACTCTTAACGGATTGCTCTTCTCTTTTCTCATTATGTGTCCACACCATCTAATTCTTTGTGCTTTTATCGCTCTAACTCTATTCTCGGGACCTAAATTCCTATATTTCGTTGCACCTAACCCTTGTGTTGCATCCTCTTCGTTTTTTCTCTTTGGTCCCAGTATGTTTCTGTTGATCTTCCTCTCAAAAATGTTTTAATTATTCTTCTTCTTTGCTGTTAATGTAAATGTTTCTGCAACCTACACCACTATTGATCCTATGGTCGTTTTGTAGATTTTCATTTTTGTATTGTGGCTTGTCTTCTTATCTCGAAACATTTTTTATTTCTATAAAACGCTGTATTTTCCGCTTGAATTGTTCTTTTTATATCTACACTTTTACTTCTTCGTTGACTAGTGCTCCAAATATCGCACCCTTGCTTCAAAAGTAAAACAACTTAAAAATCACAGCATTTGAGTTATCATTATAAACATCATTTGTAAACAAAGTCACACAAATCACCAAAAGCATTTCTTTGCATTCTTGTAATTCAAAAACTGTTGTGAGATGGCGACTGGATTCGGTTTTGATAATTTCTCGCTCGGCATTTCTCCTGGTTATTTCACAGAGAACCATAACATTATTTTATGTGTTTTACCCTCTGTTTGCTGTCTTCTTAATCGCTACCTTGACCAAGGATTAGCTCACTGCGGTGACTGCATGCCGTGTTTTTGTTGTGTCAAGCGTGCTTGGATTTTAGAAATACTCTACCGCCCTGGCCAGTGCGAGTTGGTAGAAGGTAGGATGAAGATTAGAGTTTTAAAAGGGAGAGATAAGAAAAAAGGTATAAGGACCTGGCCTCTCAGGCAAGGAAGGAGGAAGAACCAGAAGCTAGCATAAGGCAGGGTCACTAATCCCTGTAGCAGCCTGTCTTCTACTGGGATTGTAGAAGAGTGCTACTTGCCACCTGAAGATACTGAGAGTTTTCTAATTAAAAGAAGCATTCGGCAAGGAGACAACATGTCTCCTTTACAACTATGCTAGAATACTCTTGTAAAACAATAGATTAGAACGAAAAGGGCATCAATGTAGATGGAACATTTTTAACTAACCTTAAATTTGCGGATGATATCGTTCTTATTGCAGACAGCTTAGATCAGGCACAGATAATGTTCCAAGAACTCCATACTGCCACAAAAAGAGTTGGTCTTAAAATAAATTTTTCAAAAACACAGTTTATGACAATTTTAGTCGAAAACAAAAACATCTCAGTAGAAGACAAAGATATTGAGCCAGTTGACTCCTATAAATACTTGGGCCATGAGATCAGAATAAGTCGAGACAACCAAACAATCGAGCTGAAAAGAAGAATAAACCTCGCTTGGGCTACATTTGAAAAGATGAAGGATATTTTTAGGTCTAAGATTCCAATGTGTCTGAAAAGAAAAGTATTTTTCTTTTCAGATACATTGGAAAAAGAGTAAACTACAAGTTGCGGAAAGAGCAATAGCGAGAATAATTAGAAAGACCTGTTCAAGACCCGATCAAGACCTGATCAAGATCTGTTCGAAACCTGATCAAGACCTGTTCGAGACCTGATACAGACCTGTTCGAGACCTGATCAAAACCTGTTCAAGACCCAATCAACACCTGGTCGTGACCTGATCTAAAGCTGATTGATTATATGCCTACATTTTATAATAAATTAATCTTCTTGAATTGCTTGTCCTTTTTTGAGTTGTCTCAATTTTCTTTGGATGTTTCCATGTTTTTATTATAAGTTGTCTTTTCAAATTTTTATTATTCGTAAAATGTAGGTACACGATCAATCAGCTTTGGATTAGGTCTCGACCAGGTGTTGATCGGGTCTTGAACAGGTTTTATCAGGTCTCGAACAGGTCTTTATCAGGTCTCGAACAGGTCTTGATCAAGTCTTGATCAGGTTTCGAACAGGCTTTGATTAGGTCTTGATCGGATCTTGAACAGGTCTTGATCAGGTTTCGAACAGGTCTTGATTAAACGAGGCTTGTGACGTCAGAGGTCAAAGGTCAAAGTGGAGTGAGCGGATACTTATCTACTGGTAGTAACACATAAAAGTTATTCGGGACTGGGCCGGGATTCATAGTTGTAGAAGGCGAAATATTAGAGAGCGACAGATGACTGAGATTAGACTGGCCGAGAGATTAGTTTCTATGGCTACGTTTTGAGGTTTAGTAGAGCTTTACTGTGGTCTCTCTGATAATATGACACACACGATGTTGAAGTGTGAGTGTTGAGCGAAAAAAAAAAGAGAATGTAACTGCAGAATATTTGATTCTGTGAGAGAAATGGTGGAGAAAATGATGAGGGATGAGTGGTGTTGGATACGGATCCACAAATTTATCAGGGAGCTGTTCTCTTTAAAGGAACGAGAGGAAAGAGAACTAGCAACAGCATTTTAAAACAAGCGGTTAGACCTTAGTGGGGTTCTACCTATCCAAAACTAAATAGGTGCGAATGAAAGACAGACGACGCGAGAGAGATGGTAGCTTCTCTAGGATAGAAGGTTAAAAGTCGTTGGTGGTTCGTGTGGGTGTGGTTTTCCTGATGAATGTGTTAGAAAAAGAATAGGAATCAGGAAATACCAGATGGTGTTGACAGTTGGAAACAGTAGTATTTTGTGTTTTAGTTGTGTTTTAAAGTTATAGGTGTCACTCTGTTAAAAGTATTGTAATATTGCTGATATTTAATAAAGTTATTTAAAAGTAATATCTTATAAGCCACTAAGGCCGGAATCCAAACACTGATGTAATAAACAAACTTCTGGAGTTAAAAATAAAAATATAGTTCTTCTCAAAAAATTAGTAATTTATAAAATAAACACTTAAGAATATTGACGACGTCATTAATCAAACGTTTACATTTTCTATCTTTTATAAATGCTATTTATCTAATAAAACTACCGTAAACAGATCTAAAAATAACTTGTTTTGTTTTAAATTTTCTTATTTTCCAATCATACTCTATTAAAACCTTATAAGTATTGACTTATATCATTCACACTACTCCAAAAATTTATTTTGCCTGCAACGGTTAAGATCTTCCCTGTCGTTAAGACAGCATCTGATAAAAAATCAATTTTCCTAACAAAGGGTCTCCTCTGCCTTCTGTATTGCTATTATCTTCTATAGACATAAAATTTATCTTTATTGTAAATAAATCGCTGACATTGCTCAACCATACCCTACAAAGTACTACCGGAATATATATTCTTTCTTTATCAGTTCAGAAAGTTTTGAAAAACATGGAAATGGATATAACCCAAGTCGCGAGAAAGGTGTCGAGATAAAAAGTTTCGGGGAAGGTGTTTTTGTATCGATTAAGCTCGAAAAAGTTGAAAAGTTTGGTGGTTTTAAAAGTTTGTTAACGAGATGTTAACCTAAGAGCTAACGCTTATAAGGGGTGTTAACGATGTGTCGAAGATTTATTAATAAAAAGCTCTTTTTGTTAAAAAATACAAAAGAACTATCAGTGAGACGAAACAGAAAGCTTGATAAATTTAACTTCGATACAAAACTATGACAAAACATAATATCCTCTCAATAACTTGAATAACGTCTAAATAAATAATAATTATTTCTTCTTTTGATGAAGAGACGGAAATTGACTTTATAGTATCGAATTTTGTACAACACATAACTTCTGCTGCACATAAATCTATTGGCTTTGTAGTTCTCCCAAAAATTGTAATCCAGTCCTCTGGGAAATGCTTGTAACGACTATTTATTTTGCTTACCTCAGGGTAAGGACATGGGGTAGAAGATTGGGCAAACAAAATAAATCGAAACAAGTGCGTACGGCACTCAGTTGGTTGTTGGAGAGCTGGGTCGTGGATAAGTTGAAGATATGGGGGTTGGATTGGGGCAACTACAAAAAAAGAAATAAAGGGTACTTATACAAATCTCTTGGGACAAAACAAAATGAAAATAAACCGGAAACACCTCAAGGAATTTAATATAGGGCGCCACTTGAGGTGCCTAATTATACCTATTACAACCACTAGTTGTAACTAGGGAAATAATTATAAAACATCAAAAATATATCTTTTTCAAATAAAACTCAAAATAGATCAGAGAAACAAATTAAACGTTTATTTTTGTCTCAAACAAACAGTTATCAAAAATACAGATTTTACAAGAACATATTATACAACATAATCCAAATTAATAAAAACTTACATGTTCTTTGTTTACATAAAAGATTGCTACAAAAATTTTGAAATGGTTCCTAGGTTATATATGGCCAATTTAGATTATCAAAATTTTATGGATATCCTTTTTATGAAAATATGATTGAATTTAACCTCTACGACAAAAATAATATAAAACTTTAATTATTACAAATTCTTTTATTTTAATGAAAGCAATTATTAAAAATGTCTTTATAACTTGGAAAAAATTAATATATTAAAAGTTACCTCATTTCTCACATGTTTCACTTAACTTTGAAAAGGAAAAACTTGCTACATCTCTGGGAAGCTACTTGGACAGATTTTCAAAATGGAAAACAGGAAACCATTTCCGTACTCAGGCAGGAACGATCTAAACAGGAACTTGGTGGAGGAATCAAGCTGACGACGGGGACATTCCATACCATACTTCTCAAAAATTGCCAGTTTTCATTCAAATCCAATGACCACTCTGACAAAGCTGCTTATGCAAAGCAAAGAGTATTATCACTTTAACTGGTCTTAAGACATTACTAAAAAATTGAATCGACTCTTCGATTCACAATTGCCCCAGCAATATATATCCGCAAAAGCGTCTACCACCGTTTCAAATCTGTTCTTCCACTTACATTGTAACACGTCTGCCCTGTCTGAAATCTATTCGTCCCCTCTATCTGCGTTAAATTTTACAAATTCGACGCCAAATAAAATTTCCCCTTTGCGTCTACAAAGCCTAAACAAACAAATATCCCCTTGTTATTCGTTCCTAACGATGAAAGACAAATAAAACCTCTTTTTTATATTAGGGGGCATCATGAAATATAATCCTCTAAGCGACAAAAGACTTGTTGAAATAGTTATAACATAATACAAATTAACAAAATAGCACGTAGTTTTTAAACCGGAGTTCTACCTGACTTTGTAACAGAGATAAAAAATATTTCCAGCGTTATTACGCATTTAAAAATCTCGTCAAAAAAAAACTTGAAATATTTACATTTAACTTCGTCGAAATATTTTTAAAAAAACTTCCTATATTAACGATTGTTTTTCTTGGTAAAAACAACCATGGGTGTATTGCAGAAATCTAAAATATAAAACGCTACATGCTTTATGTGAAAAATCTACAAACGATTCAAAACGAGCCTTTTACAAGGTTAAGAGATACTTAAACTTGACCAACGACAAACTTATGATGACAAAATGGATTATCTCAGACGAAGCTTCCGTAGATCGAAACTGAAGAGAGTTATAAAAGAACAATAAAAATGGAGCGAAATATCAATGATGACATAGAAAGAAAACAATTAATATGGTTCGGACATGCTAAAAGAATGCCAGAAGGCAGATTGCCTAGAAGAGTACTGGAATTTATCTCTCCTGAAAGAAGAAAGAGAGGACGACCACGGAGAAGTTGGCGCCACGATATTTATATTAAATATTATCTACTATCTTTTATACTTCTTCTTCTTTAAGTTCCATCTTCTATCGAAGGTTGGAAATCATCATGGCTATGCGGACTCTGTTGACTGCCGCTCTAAAAAGTTCTGCACTACTGCATTCAAACCATTTCCTTAAGTTCTTAAGCCAGGATATTCTTCGTCTTCCCACATTTCGCTTTCCTCGGATTTTGCCCTGCATAATAACTTGTAATAATGCGTATTTTTGCCCTCTCATCACATGTCCCAAGTACTCAAGTTTTCGTCTTTTAATAGTTAATATTATTTCCGCCTCATTTCCTATCCTTCTAGTTACTTCCATGTTTGACATTCTGTGAATCCATGATATTCGTAGGATTCTTCTGTAACACCAAAATTCAAAGGCGGCCAACTTATTCAGATGAACTTGTTTTAGTGTCCAAGCTTCCAGACCATAAAGAAGAGTAGAGAACACGTAACATCGAAGCATTCTCATGCGTAGTTCTAACCTTATATCCCGACAACAAAGAAACTTTTTAAGTTTAATAAATGATGTACGTGCTATTTCAATACGTGTCTTAATTTCTTTGGTTTGGTCTACAGCTGATGTTATCCATGTTCCTAAATATTTATAGTTATTAACATTCTCAATTGCAGTATCTTCAATAGTCAATTGGATATTTGCATGTGCAGATTTAGTCATGATCATGCATTTAGTTTTCTTTAAGTTTATCTTCAGTCCGTACTTATGACAGCGTTCATTAAGGCGTTGCATTAGGTTCTGTAAATCATTGTTGTTATCCGTAATTATTACTGTATCGTCTGCAAAACGTAAGTTATTCAAAACTTCTCCATTGATAGATATACCTTCTATTGAGTCTGAGAGCGCTTCTTGAAATATCGCTTCACTGTAGACATTGAAAAGTAGTGGGGACAGCACGCAACCCTGGCGGACTCCTCTCTGTATTTTGATATTTTCGGTGTACTGGCTGTCAACACTTACCTTGGCAGTTTGATTCTAATATAAATTAGATATAATTTTCAGATCACGACTGTCAATATTTTTGCTTTTTTAATATATCTACAAGTTTTTTATGTTGAACTTTATCAAATGCCTTTTCAAAGTCTACAAAACATAAGTACATATCCTGATTCATGTCCATGCATCTCTGAGCCAGCACATTCAAGCCGAACAAAGCATCTCTTGTACTCATCTTTTATACACTTATTATTTATTATATTTTTGGAATACATTTTTAATCTAATAATTATTTCAAATTCATGTTGGTCGTTTTTCTTATCTTTAATGTGTAAAATATTAATAGAAATAAATCATTAAACTGACACTTATTTCCATATGTATAAAATTAATTTCAGTTATTATAGTATTTAAAAAAGTAATTACTCTGCGTGAACTCGTCAATTAATTAAGTTTTGTAATCGGTTTTACAAGATTACATAATTATTTTCGTTGATTACTCATTAAATTTCTGATAAGTTAAAGGTGGTGGCAATCGATTTAAGGAAATTATTAGGCTTAAAATTGATTAAGCTATTATAAACGGAGCTTCTAAATGAGCTTTTAATTCCAACATTTTAGGTCACATAGGTGTTACTTTAAAACTACTAATAAATTATCTCAAAGTTGTTTCTCCTTGAATGGATAGCATTATTTCTTTATCACAGGCAGAATTGGCCCTTATTTTTTGTATGTAGAATTACTTTTATTACATCTTTTGTGAAATAGGTTGATTGCTAGTTCTTGTGTTAAAGATGGAATTTGCGATATATGTCTTTTGGTTGATTCTGTTAATTTTTATGTAGTTAAAAGGGTCAGATTTGACACCTCTATCAATTTATTGGAAGGGGAGAATTTGGTGAACTACGATCGTAGCTGTCTGTTGTAGGAATTGACAAAGTGATATTGTGACGTTGATTAGAAATTTGAATAGTATTTAGTATATCAAAATTAATTAGGAAAGAAATTCCTAATGAATATTTTAAGGGAAAATGGCCATTTTGTTTGAGTTAAAAAAAAGACAATGGTCCAAAAGTATTTTGTAGTAACATAATAGAATAACTAGATAAACCAGAATGATTAATTATCTAGGGTTTTATGTGGACTTGACGACTAAAACTAAGTATGTACCTATATTCAAGATTAGTAGCTCCAATTCTGAAACATGTTATTGGTGACATCAATTTCAAGCCTAGGTTTTGGAGAAAACTGGTCTATACTTCATGTGAGATTGTTGGACTAACATTAAATATGAGATATTGTTCTGATAAAGTGATAAGTCAACGTGCTATAGTCTTATTATTATTTATGATACTGTTTATTATTAAAAAGTCATAACTACAATTTTACTGGAAAGATAAATGCACAGATAGATAGTTAGATAGATATAGAGGAGTGGTCTTTTGACCAATTTCACTGCGACCTTTTCAGATCTATTGTAGTCGTCTAGACCTAGATAACATTCTCTAGCCTAGCCCTTTTTATAAGGTCTAGTAGCTTAGAGACTGTACCTTCTCATGTAGCTATTTGCCGTAGATTTTCTTCTCTAAATGCAAAGAACCGCAAATGTTGCCAGACTGTCACACGAACATAAAATGTGCTTTGCTGTTTTCTTCTTCGAGGTGACAGAATCTGCACAGGTCATTATCTGATAATCCCATCAGCTTTAAGTGCCTATTTAGCTTACAGTGCTCTGTTGGAAGACCTACTATGGCTTTGATTGTTTTTCTGTCTTTGGATATTAGGGTCTGCCGTAAATTTTGGCAAATGTTCTGCAATTAACTGTTTCGCCTGACTTTGTCCTGGTGAAGTTCTCCATCATTCCAGAGATCAGTGAGCTACCCACTTTCTTGTAGCCATTCTTTTTACTAACTTTGCAACGCCGCAGAAGTGTTCCGGTCCAATGAATGCATTGATGAGCCTTGTTTGGCCATTTCATCTGCTTTTTCATTGCCGTTATAACCCTCGTGCCCCGGTACCCAGGCTACAGTAACCTTCTCACGGTCTGCTAGTTTAGTTAGAGCACACATGAAATCCCATACTAGCTTAGAATTGACCGTTACAAAATTGAGTAGGTACCTTTAGCGCTGCCTGACTATCTGTGAAGATGGCAACTGAACAGAACGTTCTTTCCTGCCTTTCTTTTTCTTTCACGCAATGATGGATTGCCGTTATTTCTGCATGGAAAACTGTCACTGTCACAGCAGCTTGTATGGGTACATCTTTATTCCAGTCCTCCCAGCCTGGTATCTTAATTGTGAACTTAGATGAAGTGGTGAAGTGGCAGTAGATTCAGCAGGATTTTTAACGATGCAGTAGGCTCCCGTAATACACAGGAATGCTAGCCTTTGTATATTAAGCTGCAACTTTGTCCACCACGTTACCAAGCCATATTATATCATGTGTCTAAAAATCCTTGTGTATAACCATAGAGTCATTTTGGGGTTAAGTCCCTAATTCTTACCGCACATTCTTCTACATCTGCCCAGGGACATAGCAGCTTTCTGTGTGGTTTTCAAAATGTGCGTATTCTATATAAGACACTATCAAAATATACCCCAAGGTATTTTGTTTCTTTGGCAAATGAAATCTCTGTTCTTCATACCGTTGGTTTTAGGCCTTGTAGTGCTGTTTTTTTTGGTTAAGTTGACGATTTGTGTTTTCTAAGCTTTGACTATCAGTTTCTCTTGTTTACACCAATTGTCAACTATTTTTAGCGCTGCTTGCATTCTCTCACACATTGCTATATTGTTAGCATATCCAAATCAATAAAATAAATCTGTGGACAGATTTATGAGAAGATCATCTACCAAGGTACCCTACCCACTTTTATTTGATGGTTGCTCTATGCAGAGTTGACATTACTGTCCTGTTCTCCAGGAATGCTCTTATTCACCTGCTTATTAGCGCAGGTGCGCCTCACCTACTCATAGCTCCTATCAAAAAGCTGGTGATAACATTATTAAATGCCCCTTCTATATCTAAAAAAGCGGCTATTGCTATCTCTTTGTCTTTCATTGACTTTGGTCATAATTATACTTAAGATAAATTCATACTCGGTTGTTAGAGATTATTGACGAATAAATAATATTTTTTGGTCGAAAAAGTAGTCCTAGTTGCAATAGATAATCTTACAGTTTTGCGCCATTAGTTGAACTGAAGATGATGGCTTGAGATGCAACAGAAGAGTATATTGGATTGCTTTAAGGGGAAGTAGGAATTTCCATTTATGATAAATTATTATTCGTTAATGAATTTCATTTAAATACTTTATTATAATTATAATAATACCCAAGTAAGGCTCCGATTTTAATTGTTATTGATAAAAAACCAGTCCGGTGTTGTGTTGATAATGATGATTTTATTTAAATCGATTTAGATCGAAATAATTTTCTTTCACTTACGATTTTATGTCGCCTTGTACCAATAATTTTAATAAACAGGTATTTCACGTTTGCTAATTTACTATGGTGAAAATTCTTACATAAAATTGCGAATGTTCTGGAGCTAAAATAAAACACAACATGTAGTTCGGAAATCAGATTCGATCTCAAATTTAAAATTTAATTTCACAATTAACCAGATTTTAGAATCTGCTAACGCATTTCAACAGCAAGATGTTATTTTTCAAAATATTCGGTGTTCATTGTAAAAAAAATGTAGAAACTGTACAAAGAAAGAGAGAGGTCACTTTGCCCCTTTTTAAATTAATTTAATTTTTATATAATTATTTTAATTTAAGCAGAAAAATTTTATGTGGTGATTTTAATATTGACTATGCTGCTGTTTGTGCGACCCAACTGTCCTTGGTAACTATTTTTAAATCATATGGTCTCACAATGCACGTTAATTCTCCAACAAGAATCTCAAAAATATCATCCTCGACAATTGATTATGTGGTTTCCGATTTTCCACCCGCTGACGTCCATTCTACAGTTATTAGTGGGGGGCTTTCTGATCATGAAGCGGTATATACCAAGTTTAGCAGTTTACAAACACCTCACTCAAAAACCCGACGATTAGGTAGGATTTTTTCCACTCAAAACTTTCGTAAATTCTATAATTCATGCTTGACTTCTGACTGGAGTTTTTCTTCTGGGGACATTGACTGTAATGTTAGTGATTTTCTAAATAGACTTTTATCTATTTTTAATAAAGCATTTCCTCTATTAAACATCAGGCCAAAACATAACAAACCTTGGATTACCAAAGGCATTCGCATATCTACAAAAAATATGCGTTCTCTGCTATATATTAAAAAATTTAATGACAGTATCCCCGTCTCTGATTATATCAATAAGTAAAGAAAATGCTATATAAAACTACTCAAAGTAGCCAAAAAATCCTACTTTCATAATCGCTTAACAAGCTCCAAAAATATTTCAAAAGAAACTTGGTCAATAATAAACGATTTTCGCAATAAAACCAGTACAGTGAATCAAACCTTTTCTTTTCCTAACCCCGAAAATCTAAATGATTACTTTGTTAATGTGAGTAAAAATATAACTTCAACTATTTCGCCACAACAAGATCCAGTTTCCTATCTCTCTAATTCAAAAACATTGCTGATACCTTCTTTTTAAGACCAGTTGATAAGACGGAACTCATTTCAACAATTCGTAGTATAAAAAGCACATCGTCCTGTAGTACAGATGGATTATCTATTAAAATTTTCTTAAATCTACCGCATAATGTTTTGGAGGTCATGGTCTCGCTAGTTAATGATTCCCTTGAAAAAGGTACATTCCCTAACTGCCTAAAGACTGCCATCGTCATTCCTCTTCATAAAGGTGGAGAAAAATCTGATGCCTGCAACTATAGACCTATTGCCTTGTTACCAGCACTATCAAGAATTATTATTGAAAGACTTATAAAAGTTCGACTTATGCCCTTTTTCCTTAAATATAATATTTTATCGCAAAATCAGTTCGGCTTTTTGTCTAATAAATGCACTGGTGATGCCATATTTTCTGTGTTACATGATGTATATCTATCACTAAACAGTAACCTCTCCTCCGCCACCGTTTTCTGCGACTATTCCAAAGCCTTTGACTGCGTAAATCACGACATTCTATTAAAAAAATTAACTTTCTATGGAATTCAGGGTGTGTCTTTGAACTGGTTTAAAACTTACTTGGTAGGTAGGAAACAATTGGTTAGAATAAATGACACCGACTCTAGTTGTAAAGATATTGATGTGTGGAGTACCGCAAGGTTCAGTATTAGGTCCCATTCTTTTTTTACTTTTCATTAATGACATCACTTACTTGAAAATTAAAGGAAAAATTTTTCTATTTGCTGATGATACCAGTATTACTTGGAGCAGCTCTGATATTTCAACGCTTCATTCAATTATAACCGCTGATTTACTTGTAATCAAGGCTTGGTCAGACTCCAACTTACTTAGCTTTAACGTGGATAAGACTGTAGCATTATCTTATAAAGGAGTCATGCAACCCTTGCTTTTGAATGAGAGCCAAATCAATATCGTAAATTCCGTGAAATTTCTAGGTATTCTCATTGACAGTGATCTCAAATGGTCCTTGCATACTGACTCCTTAAGGAAGAAACTAGCCTTAGCTTGCTTTGCAATAAGATCTGTTTCGAGGGAACTAAATTTATCTTCTGCCAAAATGGCATATTTCTCATTGTTCGAGTCCCATCTTCGATATGGGCTTCCATTTTGGGGTTCTAGTACAGCGGCCCAATTTGATACTATTTTTAAGTTGCAAAAAACGATCAATCCGTTATCTATTTGGTCTCAAACAAACAACTCATTGCAAAACCTACTTCAAAAATTACGGAATTTTGACGCTTCCCTCTTTATTTATTTTGGAAACGGTTTGTTTGATTCAAAAGCATCTAAACATTTTTCCCGATAGACCTGACCATGGCTACTCCAATAGAAATTCGGATTGTAACGTTTATTTGCCGATCCCGTCCACTCAGCTAGTAAAGAATTCTATTCTATATCGTGCAAAGAAACTTTATAATCACCTTCCAAGAGAAATTAAATCCGCAACATCCTTCATTAAGTTTCGTAAGGTGACAAAAATCTATCTCTCAGAAAGACCATATTATTCAGTTGACGAGTTTCTTAATGTATAACAAAGAAACAAAATTAGTATTGTTTATAATTACATTTGGGTGTCTCAAGCAGTGGCTACAATTTGTCTCATTTGTTGTTGTCTGTACAAATTATGTAGGTTATACAATACTTTTACTAATTTAAAATTGTGATATTCTGTCTTTTACTATATTTGTTTTTGTTTTATACTTTTTGTACTATTTGACTGATTTATTTTTTAACTTTGTCCATAAAATTGTTCAATAATTTTCAGTGACAATAAAGCATATTTCTATTCTATTCTAATATATTTTCTGTTTCTCATTTAAAGATCAGATTGCAAGCTTCTTAAACATTAACTAAAACAATAAAAATTGTAAATAATATTACATTTCTAAAGATATAACTATACTAGTAAGTATAACAGAATTCTACGATTGAACTTTTTGATTTTCTTACATATATAAAAGCTAACAGCCACCTCTATTTTTCTTACGCTTTTTGTTCGTTTACTTTAAATATCTGCCATCGATATCACTCCACTAATTCTGAAGCCCTTTTCTGTCGATCATGTCTGCCTCCGAGAAATAAAAAAGAAAAGAAAATTCGAAGAAAATGGACAGCGATAACAGAGAAAATTCATCTGGATAATACCTTGTCGTGTGCCCTGGATAGTTTTAGTTGAGAAATTATTTGTGGAAAATGCCAGAGCCAGAAGGTGAAAATTTGAGTTCTGGATTCGGACGACGAAGGTTGCGCAAATAGAAAATTTTTCGAAGTGACCTAAAGAAAAAAGAAAAATGAATGTATACTAGTAGTGTATAATTCTTAAAACAATTTATGTAGTTTTATTTATATGCATTGTTGGTCTTTTGACCAAATCCTGTAATTCCATCTAAATGTAGAAATTAAATATAAGCGAAAAATAAAACTTTGTACAAACGTATTTTGGAAATATCATGGATGGATCGCAAAACAAACGAACAAATTCTCGAACAATTAGGAAAACAATGCGAAGTTTTAAATTCCATAAAAATCAGGAAATTGGAATACTTGGGGCACATCATGAGAGGTGAAAAGTACGAACTACTAAGGACTATAATGCAGGGTAAAATCAAAGGTAGAAGAAGCGTAGGAAGACGTAAAATCTCGTGGCTACGCAATCTCCGTGAATGGTTTGGATGCATTTCAATTGAATTATTCAGGCGAGTAACCAATAAAATTATAATTGCCAGAATGATTTCCAATCTCCGATAGGAGTGGAACTTGAAGAAGAAGAAGAAAACCTTGTAACTCCGTATCACCTTTTGACTTCAGCAAACATAACTTCAATATAAGTGTGGTGAGGTACATCTGGCTGATGCAGTAGAGAGAGTAGCAACACTGAAATGGAACTGGGCAGATTACGTGGCTCTAATGACAGATAATAGATGGACAAAGCGGATACTTGAATGAAAACCTAGAGATATTGCCTACCGAAGCAGAGGTCGTGCACCAACAACACGTTGGACTGACGATCTAAAACGTTGTCATAAGAATTGGATGCAAGAGGCACAAGATCGAAATAGATGGAAAATTATGGGCGAGATCTATGTCCGGCAGTGGATAAGCTAAGATTGAATGTAGAGGTACATCTAGACACTGACACGTGAGATCCGTTGTATGTTTGTCTTTTTAGGTATGAACGTGCATTATACAATATTTTAAATAATTTTAATTATAATTACTATTAAACTGGGCATAAGCCACAATTAAAGCTAAAAATACGTTTATTGACGTTTCAATTTCCACTTCGGAAATCGTTCTCAAAATACAAACAGTAAATTAAACAAATTTTGTTTTTTGTTACATAGTGAAAAATTCTTCTAATTTAATTTTATCTGACTCATTTATATTGACAATTCAGACATACATTATGCATTTTAAAGTAGACGACTTTAAAATGATATTGCCAATATTGTTGAGTTGCGCTCCTGGGACGACTTTACTTATAAGATAGTTCATTCGATTACATGAAATCAACTTTAACTTGAGAATATCCGTCAGAAAAAAATCATAGCATGTAATTCGTCTTTAAAAAGACAAACACATGACATGATGACAGTAAAATTCTCCTGTTAGTGATTCCATAGTAAATTATGAGGGAAAACCAGGAAAAAAACCTTATAATACTATCCCGACATTGTAAGCATTTGTTCGTGAATTTAGTTTACCTTCAACAAACATCAACATTCTGATTTTATATGTTACGTTATTTAAAAAACATAAATGATGTATCCTCTATATGTTACTGACTTACTTATACTGGTATTTTCTTATTAATAACTTCCTCTTTCAATATTGGTAACCAGATCCTACTACATTCTGCCGAGGAATTTGCGACACAATTGGCCTCATTTAGCATAATTAGAGCCGCTTCTTTGATTTTTTTTTATTTTCCGTTTCTTTTAGGACTACATTTGAATTATTCCATTGAACCCTATGTTCATTATCCCATGCGTGTTTACAGATTTGAGATCTATCAAATTCTTTATTTTTAATATAAGATTGATGTTCACTTATTCTAACATTTAATGGCCTTGATGATTCACCTAAATAAAACTGATCGCATTCACAAGGTATTTTATAAATGCAATTCTTTGTCCTTTCTTGTTCATTGTTAGGTTGGTTTTGGACAAAATAGATCTCAACGTGTTTGTTGTTTTGAATGTTGTTGAAATGTTGAATTTATTTCCTATCCTTTTAAGTTTTTCTGATAATCCTTTTTATGTACGGTATTGTTATTTTCCTCATAGTATTCCTTGTGTATGCTGTAGGATCTCGTTCTAAGTTGTTCTGTTCTATTCGATCGATTGTTGAAAATTCCTTATTTATAAACGATAAAGGATAATTATTTTTTAATAAAACAGATGTTAACAAATGTTTCTCCTCCAAGAACGAATTTTCATTAAAACAAGTAATTTTGGCTCTATCGTATAAGGATTTAATTATTCCCTTTTTTATATTAATATTGTGATTTGATTTGAAATTTAAATATCTATTGGTGTGTGTTGGTTTTCTATACACCTGAGTCTCATATCCAATATCGTTCTTAGAGATTAAAACATCCAGGAAAGGTAGCGTGTTATTATATTCCTTTTCCATGGTAAATGTTATTGTCTCTTCTTTATCGTTTATATCATTTAGGATGTGGTCCAACACTCTGATCCATGAGGCCATATTACGTTATTTTTTAAATAACGTAACATATAAAATCAGAATGTTGATGTTTGTGAAGGTAAACTAAATTCACGAACAAATACTTACAATGTCGGGATAGTATTATGAGGTTTTTTTTCCTGGTTTTTTCCCCATAATTTACTATAGGATCACCAACAGGAGAATTTTACTGTCACTCATGTCATGTGTTTGTCTTTTTAAAGACGAATTACATGCTATGTTTTTTTTCTGACGGATATTCTCAAGTTAAAGTTGATTTCATGTAATCGAATGAAACTAATCTTATAAGTAAAGTCGTCCCAGGAGCGCAACTCAACAATATTGGCAATATCATTTTAAAGTCTCTACTTTAAAATGCATAATGTATGTCTGAATTGTCAATATAAATGAGTCAGATAAAATTAAATTATTAGAAGAATTTTTCACTATGTAACAAAAAACAAAAGTTTGTTTAATTTACTGTGTGTATTTTGAGAACGATTTCCAAGTGTAAATTGAAACGTCAATAAACGTATTTTTATCTTTAATTGTGGCTTATTCCCAGTTTAGTAATAATTAATTTACAATGCCACAAGAAAATAGCTTTAGAACAATATTAATTTTAATTATACTATGCATTTTAATCTAAAAACATGTAGACAACAACTCAAAAGAGAAAACATGAATCATATTAATTTTTTTTAACTATGAAATATTTATGTATAAAATTCTCAGTACACCCCTACGAAGAGGGTCTATAGCAGCCGGCGGTATTAGATCGGCTGAGGGGAATTGAAGTCAGTTTGGAAGATGGCCCATTGAAGATAGACGTTCGTTATATAGTTGGCAAAGACCGGCAAAATTTGTTGAAAATAGTGCACTATGTGTTATGTCAGTTTAGGGGATGTCTCAGGGTCCAGCTATTATCCTCGTTTTGTTTGTCCTAAGTCATTCCCGGTTAATGGCATGTGACTGCTGATGAAGATGGTGTTGTAGTCGTAAAAGCTTAATCAAAGGCTAGCAAAAGAAACTGGTTAGATTCGGAAATAATAAATTCTTTATTTATTTTTTGAAAGATTGAATCCCATTATTGCCGATCTACATCTCAAAAATTGTATGTTGAACCATAATGAAAGTCAAAATAAAACTTGAATTTTACTCTAGGTCTGGTGTAATGGCGTGAAGCCATTTTCAATTGCATATTTTAGCAATTATTTAAGGATATCAATTTAAGTTTATTTAAGAAAAAGAAAGATTAGTGTGATTATTGTGTGGCTAAAAGGAAATAGGCAATGCTACAGAAGTGGAGTATAAATTGCACACTTTTAAAAAAGAAGAAGCCACAAAGAGAACAAGGATCTAGGAACCCCACCTTAAATTTTTACCTTTACCATCCGAAATGCGCTATGCACCTTTAGGTAGATGATTTAAGATTTTGACATTTTTGTTTCTCCTAACCTAACCTGTATCTTTTACCGATTAAATAGAAATATCAATGCTCATCATATTATATTATATCCAAAAACATAACCTGGTGCATGCTTGGTCGTTTTATTAGGTTGTTCAAAATTTCTATAAATACTTTGAAAACGATTTCAAAACGTCAAACTTTGGCTAGTTAAAAAATGTGATTTTCATTACAAACAAAAAATTGTATCCTAATCCCATATACTTAAACATAATATTTAAATTAAAAAAGAAGTTAAAAAAGTTTCATTGCAAAAGATTTATTTAGTAGTGGGAATAAAATGTAAATAAATACACTAAAAAACCTGTAGAAATACTTAATGTTTGTCAAAGAAAACAAGAAATAGACTTTTTGAAAGAGGAAAGACAGAATTTTGGAAATTAGGATAATTATGAATGATATGAAGATTTTTTTTTTAATTAAGAATTAGTTGTTATTTAATATTAAGTTTTTATTTATGATATTTTCTAGTTACCATTTTAATCATAATTTCGATAAGAATAAATAATTGTCAAATTATTGTAAAAAAAAAAGCAAATTATTAAACAATTATCCATTTAATTTAATAATTTTGAAAACTGTGAAAATGAAGTGGATGAACGCATTATTATTGGATCGAAAGCATTATGTTTTCACAATAATCATCGGTTTTATTATTTTTAGTTGTAATTACATTAGTAAAACTTGGTTTTTATTGTGAATATCTTATCGATAATGATTGACTGTTTTACACCTTGTTTTTAACAATCATCTATTTATCAAAGTTCAAAATTTGGAGTAAGTCTATGAGGAGTATGTATCTTTAAGTTGACATAACTACTCTCATCGATTTTCCTTTTTAACCGGTAAAATATATAGGTAAGGAGGAACAAAAATGTCAAAATTTTAAAATCGTAATATGCGTCATGGAGCATCGTGCAGATCGCATGGTAAAAGTAAAAATTTAAAGTGTGATCCCTAAATTCAAGTGAGAAGAGGAAAGCCAAATGGCAAATTAGTGCCAACAATAAAGTTTTTACTATGGATCTACAAGCTTCAATTCTTTGCCGGAAGTCCAAAGTCTCAGCTTTATATTATAAAACCATATTAGCCGTCTATAATTTTACTCTTTATGATAACAAGACCGGTACAGGATACTGCTTTGTGTGGAGCAAAGTTAAAGGGAGTGTTGGAGCAAATGAATTTGCAACTATAATTTGTCATTTTGCAGCTACTAAATTATCTTTCCATTCAGTCTGGAGAGAAGTTTTTTTTAACAGTGACGGGTGCACCAGACAAAATCGCAATGCAATATTGTCTAGTGCTTTGTTGAACTTCGCTGTATATAAGATAGTGCCTGTGGTTCAAAAATATCTCGAATGTGAGCGCAGTTAAAAAACAAAATTATCAATGTGCCTGCGCAATAAATAGAAGTCATCCAAAAAGCTCAAAAAAACCAAGAGCCTTATGAAATTAAAATATTACCATAGGCAGGTTCTTCCAGTCAGAGAAAACAAAAAAGTAGTTTTAGGAGTACCACTTGAAGAAATACCAATTAAAAAAAACTCTATTTTCTTTTAATGGTCTATATTTCGCTGATTTTTTGTCAGCTTCATCAGGAGACAACTAAAATATGGTTAAAAGTTATATAAAAATCAGGTAAGAATTAACAATGATTTACTTACATATTTAGAGTTAAAAAGATTTAAAAAAGTTGATGTACATAATATGTTCAAAACAGCATAATGCTGTCAAAAATGCAATCCTGTCTATTTCCTTTTTCAACTGTAAATATCTTGGATAGTTTATTTTCTAATTTTCTTATTATCGAGTCCTGATGTTTTTACGATATCGATTAGTTTTCCATATGGGACTTAATCAAATGCTTTCTTAAAATCAATGAAATATGCATATACATCGTAGTTGACATCCTGGCTCTCTGTATTGATGAACTTGCAAACTAAAAAGTGCTTCTCTCGTTCCGGGTCCTGCTCTAAATCCAAATTGAACTTCACTTAGGTGTTCTTCTGATTTGGTGTATATGCGTGAGTGAATAATAGTAAGCAGTACTTTAAGCACATGGCTCATCCAGCTAATTAATCTGTGTTCTTTACATGTTCTAATGTTGGCTTTTTTGAAAATGGAATGAATATTGATATTAGTCAATCTTTTGGTAAGTAACCAGTCTTATATATGTTGTTGAATAGCTTTGTAAGAGCTGGAATTTGGTATGACTATAATAGCTTTAAAATTTCACCATACACTTTATCAGGTGCTGCTGATTTCCCATCTTTAATCCGCGACATTTTTATACTGCAAAATTACTATTATTTCGCTCATTCAATTTTTAAAACTTCTCAAAAAAGACATTACTACTATCGTTGTTGGTGGTAATACTGTTTTTTAGTTTTATTCACAAGACTCTTTACACCAAAATCAATAAAAATCGTGCTAGCTATAAACTTGTTCTACGATGATGTTTGTATACAAAAATCTTAATATCTTTCATAAAATCTTCTTCTTACGGTGCCTTATCCTTAAGGACGTTGGCCATTACATTTGCCCATTTAATCTTATTTGTAGCAGCCCTGAGTAGTTCTATGGAGGTCATGTTCGTCCATTGCCGTAGGTTTTCAAGCCAAGAGTTGCGTCTTCTTCCTGGTCCACTTTTGCTGATGACTTTGCCTTCGATTATAAGTTGGAGCAGTTCATACTTTTGATTTCTTATGATGTGACCAAAATATTGTGTTTTCCGTTCTTTTATTATAAGCATAAGCTCTCTTTCCTTATTCATCTCCGCAAGACTTCCGCATTTGTCGTATGGCTCATGTAGGATATTCTGAGCATTTTACGGTTATACCAGAGTTCGAATGCTTGGATTCTTTTTGTGTTGCTTTTGTCATTGTTCAGGCTTCAACACCATAGAGCAAGGTGGAGAAAACATAGCACTTAAGTATTCTAGTTCTCAATGAGAGAACTTTTTTGCATTTTGTAAAACATTGTACGTGCCTTTTCCAGGCGTATTCTTATCTCTAGTGAGTGGTCCCAAGTTTCATCAAGATTACTTCCAAGGTGCGTTGTTCTTGCTATTTTTTCCAGATCTGTTCCGTCGACATTGACCTTCACCTTCTGTTTTGGTGCTTGCTGATGACCATCGTTTTTGTCTTCTTTGTGTTCAATTCATTCCAAATTCTCTACAGGCTGTCGTTACTCGGTCCATTAAGTGTTGCAGGGCTTTAGCATTATTTTGCCAGTATGACAGTGTCATCAGCATATCGCAAGTTATTTATACATTGCCCGTTTTATAATTATACCATCCGAGGTGCCTTCCAAAGCTTTCTGAAATATCATAAAATGAAAGATTAAATTACAAATATTTTTTAATTTTAAAATAAAATTCAAAATACATTCAGTTAGTGATATAAAAACGTATTTAATAATAAATTTGAAAACCTGGCTGTTATTCTACTTAATTATACAAAAACTCTCATCGAAATATTCCCAATAAACTAAAAATAGACTGCCAGTATAATGTTGGTTGCAGTGTATTTTAATAATGGCGTGAAAACCCATTTGCACAAAAAGTTAGTTAAAGTATAGTGATTTTTATATTTGATTAATTCAGATAAACTTTATACAGAATATTGTTTAAAAATTATTTATATAAATGGAAACATGGTTTAAGCTTCACAGCATATTATTTTTTGAATCACAGGAGCTTGGATATTTTTTAATTGTAAAGTTGTGTATAACATAATAGACACGAACAATATAGTTTAATAATACATTTATGTTTAATTCGTTATAGTTTTAAAAGGGAATACAATAAACGCAGCTATTCTCTATTGTTTACCACGTATTCCACTGTTATATATTGTTTGCATTATACAAAGTAAATATATAATACAGATTTTATAAAATATAATTTAATGTTTAAAAAGATCAAAATAATATTGTTATTTTTTTATATTCAGCCATCGAGAAAAATGTTATTTCGAATACACTGGACAATCAAAAATTTGCAAAGTTCCACATCTTCTCCGTTTTTTTCTCTATTTTATACAGACTGTTTGTTTTTCAATGTGCCTTAATAAATGGTCGTTCCATCGTTTTCGTGGTCTTTCTACTGATCATCTTTCCTATTGGGGAACCGTCTCTTGTCGTGTTTACTACTCTATTTGTCCATTTGTATCCATTCGGCTTATATGATCGTTCCATTCTACTCTTCTATTTCTAACCCAGTTCTTGATGTTCTCCACCTTGAATCTATATGGTATATCTGTACTTCTAACTCTGTTCCATAGTGTCTTACCATCAAGTGTTTTTATCTCTATTGTTTCCAATATCCTTTTTGTCCTATCTGTGTCAGGTCTTGTTTCTGCAGCGTATGCCATTATTGGTCTGATGACTTTTTTTGTAAATTTCGCCTTTCGTTTCTTTACCGATATTTTTATTTCTCCATATATAATTTGAAAATACGTCATGAAAAAGAAACATCTCGGCCAACGAACAACATAAATCAAAAATGGCAAAACGTAAAAATGGCGATAACAGGTCCTGCGAAGAAAATTCTGACTAAAGAAAAACCAAAAATAAAGCAAAGGTGGATGACCGATAAGATCCTTCTTCTCATGGACAATCGGAGAATAATGAAAGGAAAAAACGAACAAAGGTATAAACAAATACAGAGAGAAATCAAAATAGAAATCAGAATAGCAAAAGAAGATTTTTATAAAAGAAAATGTGAATAAATAAAGCAATTCAGGCAAAACACGATATTTTTAATGTACATAAAAAGTCAAAGAACTTACAGGTACACAAAAACGTAAGCAGCCAAAAACCCTGTATAATATCAACGGAAACATAATAACATAAGTAGAAGAACAGTTAAAGACATGGAAAAACTATATTGAAGAAATTTTTTGCAGATGATAG
>OU898279.1:160072021-160073443 GCA_918026665.1 Diabrotica balteata | reverse complement strand
ATATTTGATGATTGCCCCTAACATAAAAAAGATGTTTTATTTGTCTGTCATCGTTAGGAACGAATAACAAGGGGATATTTGTTTGTTTAGGCTTTGTAGACGCAAAGGGGAAATTTTATTTGGCGTCGAATTTGTAAAATTTAACGCAGATGGGAGTGGACGAATAGATTTCAGACAGGGCAGACGTGTTACAATGTAAGTGGAAGAACAGATTTGAAACGGTGGTAGACGCTTTTGCGGATATATAATGCTTGGGCAATTGTGAATCGAAGAGTCGATTAAATTTTTTAGTAATGTCTTAAGACCCAGTTAAATTGATATTACTCTTTGCTTTGCATAAGCAGTTTTGTCAGAGTGGTCATTGGATTTGAATGGAAACTGGTAATTTTTGAGAAGTATGGTATGGAATGGTCCCCGTCGTTAGGTTGATTTCTCCACAAAGTTCCTGTTTAGATCGTTCCTGCCTGAGTACGGAAACGGTTTCCTGTTTTCCATTTTAAAAATCTGTCCAAGTAGCTTCCCAGAGATGTAGCAAGTTTTTTCCTTTTCAAAGTTAAGTGAAACATGTGAGAAATGAGGTAACTTTTAATATATTAATTTTTTCCAAGTTATAAAGATATTTTTAATAATTGCTTTCATTAAACTAAAAGAAATTGTAATAATTAAAGTTTTATATTATTTTTGTCGTTGAGGTTAAATTCAATAATATTTTCATAAAAAGGATATTCATAAAATTTTGATAATCTAAATTGGCCATATATCTAGGAACCATTTCAAACTTTTTGTAGCAATCTTTTATGTAAACAAAAAACATGTAAGTTTTTATTAATTTGGATTATGTTGTATAATATGTTGTTGTTAAATCTGTATTTTTAATAACTGTTTGTTTGAGACAAAAATAAACGTTTAATTTGTTTCTCTGATCTATTTTGAGTTTTATTTGTAAAAGATATATTTTTGATGTTTTATAATTATTTCCCTAGTTACAACTAGTGGTTGTAATAGGCATAATTAGGCACCTCAAGTGGCCCCTATATTAAATTCCTTGAGGAATTTTTTTGTAGTTATCCATCTCCCCATATCTTCAACTTATCCACGACCCAGCTCTCCAACAACCAACTGAGTGTCGTTCGCACTTGTTTCGATTTATTTTGTATGCCCAATCTTCTACCCCATGTCCTTACCCTGAGGTAAGCAAAATAAATAGTCGTTACAAGCATTTCACCAGAGGACTGGATTACAATTTTTTGGGAGAACTACAAAGCCAATAGATTTATGTGCAGCAGAAGTTATGTATTGTACAAAATTCGATACTTGAAAGTCAATTTTCGTGTCTTCATCAAAAGAAATAATAATTATTATTCCCTTTAGGACATTATTCATGTTATTGAGAGGATATTGTGCTCTGTCATATTTTTGAAG